>JAJONY010025409.1:0-35024 GCA_029582405.1 Solanum gandarillasii | reverse complement strand
ATTATGCTTATTGCTTATGGTCATTTTAATTGCTTCCGCGACCAAGGATGTGTAATGATACGCTATGAGGCTTGTTTGGGGTTCCTTCGGGTTCCCCATTCGCCGGTCACGTCTAGGCCCTAGGCTTGGGTCGTGACACACTCGAAGCATGATAGCTGATTGAGAGATACCTATTATATTCAAAACCCATCCTACTGCTTACCAAACTTACAATATAAAGCAATTTATAATTACCGATTAAGAGAAATTAGTATACAATTACTCACACACTCATAAGGCCTTCATTACACTCGTATTAATTGCTTATGCTAACAACTGCTTACCAAACTCTCTTGATATTAAAAATCAATACCTTTCAATTTATATTATGTTACATGTTATTTACTTACATTCTACAAAAAAAAATAGAAAACTTAAATACTCCGTACTTGAATTCGTTATCATATCACTCCTTGTGGGATCGACCTCAACTCATCATTGGTTTTATACTTGTTAGAAATCGCCTACACTTTAAATTATAAAAGGTGTAGTTGAGTGTTATAAAAAATGACGTCGTTGTTAGGGAGTGGTATTTAGAATTCTTTTATTGAAGTGTTTATGTGAATTAATTTGGGTGTAGCAAAATTTTCTTTTTATGTTTTTGTTTTTTGCTCTCAATAGGTGAATAAATGATTGTTAATGGGAGAAATGTGAGTTAACTTGGACATAGTGATGACATCGGGGACTTGAACGATGTCAATGCTGATCAAATAGAAAGTGCAAGTGCTATTCATTTTCGCCCAACTGTGGGCAATGTTATTTTTTATGTAATCGGGACTATGCTTCAGCTGCTCCAAATGAAAGGTTTCTTCTGGGGACTTGCACATGAGAACCCTCATGATCACATCCAGAACTTCATGGATGTGTGTGGACCGTTCTCCTTCAAGAGTATCTCTCAAGAGTCAATTTGACTTCATTTGTTTCCCTTTTCTCTAGTAGGGGAAGCAAGGAAGCGTTTGACCGAGCTACCAAGAGACTCTATTACTTCTTAGGAGGTACACACAAAGGTGTTTTATGAAAGATTCTTTCCTCCCTCGAAGATGGTGAAGTTGAGGGATAACATTCAAAACTTAAAGCGGATTGATGGTGAACCTATTCATGAAATGTGATTGAGGTTTCAAAAGCTACTTCTCAAATGTCCACATGAGCCACTTCTCAGCTCGTGAAGGCCTAGATGGCTCATGGAAGTGGACGTGATCTTTCCTTCACCATGTGGGGCTTTTTGTTAAGATGGCATAACTACTGGTTAAGGGACCATGGGCACCTTCAAGGGTCGTGGTACCCTTGACGGCTCGTGAAGAGGGGTGTGTGTCACAACTCGAGTCTACACCTCGGAAGCAACACGGCGTACCCCGAAGGGGCCTTATACAAGCCTCATAGCATTCATAGCATAAGATACTTAGAAATTGTGCAGAATTTAAAACTTTTCTTTTATAAACCCAACAATTGAAAACATTAAAACCAAGCGGAAGTCTATCATCTCACATGATAATCTAATCAACATACTTGAAATAAAATAGGGTCACAACCCTTTACAATCAAAATCTTAACAATAGTCTATTACATGAAAAGAAAGGAACATCTAAACACTTGTCCTCGATCTTTGAGGACATACCACTTAGTCTTGGGGAACTCAAGTCCAAGCTTCACTAGAGAAAACCACTCAATTGTCGGAACCTACACTTGTAGTAAACATAGAAGAAGAGTGGGGTTAGCACAATTAAGTACTAAGTATGATAGTCATGCAAAAACATGCTTAAAATGGACATTTTGTTTGAAAGTCATGATATATGCCATTTTGATAAAACCTTCATAAACATAAACATAAGAGGCATAATATTCAACCACAACCAACATACAAGTCATTTAACCACATTCGAACATAATCACATATAAACCATTACCTTCACATTAAGCCTTCACCTTAAGTAACCCTCAAGGTATACTTTGTGCAATGTATGGATAGCATCCCATACCACCACCCACACCAAAGTACCACCTTAAGGTCACCAAAAGTGAACTTACCATTCAACCTTTCCATCCTTACACAATCCTCATACACAAGTTACATAAACATTACATAAGCCCTATAGCATCACATAAAGATCATCACCTAAGAGAACCCTAAGTCATACTTGTGCAATGTGCAAGTAGCATCCCATACTACTACTCACACTAAGTACTTCTTGAAGCCACCATAGACAAGGCACATTCATATTTATTAAGTCATGAAAAGGAAGTAACTCATAATACAATCCAAGTATAGCATGCATCTTCATATTAATCATACAAGTCAACATTCTTCATTAACTTCATTACATCAAGAGCACCTTCATTCATTATACCTTTAGCCAACATTCTCATTAACATCATCATAAGAGCACATTCATTGCACTTAACATTATAAAGAAACACACCACAACCTATCTCAAAGCCTGCTTGTGCAATGCATACATGGCGTCTCATACCACTACCCACACTAAGTAGTGCATTTTTAAGAAGCCATAGTTCATTACCATCCTATGTGGGGGTAAGCCTTAACTGACATAGACCATGTGAGCAATTCATGGAATCCTGGTGTCACCCTCACCGGATAAGGGATTCCTACTTGCCTAAGGTTGGACCATTGTTTTAGCTTAAGTGGATCCACTAGCTAGACCTATGTGGGCACATATTTATGGGATAGGGAGATTGCTACTAGATACCCCACCTCAACTCAAAGATGAGCATCCATCTCAAGAGATTATTACTTGATACCCCACCTTAACTCCCCGTTGAGCATCCATCTCAATTCATATTCCCTCGGTAATTAGCATTATTCCACACGGAGTACATTACATTATTTCTTTATGGGATAAGAGATTGCTACTAGACACTCTGCCTCAACTCATGGATGTATCCATCTCAAACCCAACATTCATTAAAATGGGATATAAGGATTGTTACTAGATACTCCGCCTCAACTCCTGGATGTGCATCCATCCCATCCCAACATTCATTCATTGGAAAGATCATTGATTCAAAGATGAGAATAGCCTTTCACCTAAGAATCTCTTTATTGTGAGAAAGTCCTTTCACAACAAGTCATTATCATTCGTTAGAGTACAATTGAGAATAGCCTTTCAATTAACCCATCATCATTAACATTATCATATAACTTCATTCATTAGTCATTCATGAGTGTGTGTATGTGAGAATCACCTTTCACATAGCCTCATCATTCATAAGTGTTAATTGAGAAATAAAATTCAATCATAACACACTTACATTCTAAACATGATCATTATACATTCCTTGAAATCACACACATATACTTTACATCATGATCATTCATAGATCCTTCGTATATAGAGGTACAAGGAAGATATCCATCAATTAAATACCACAATATACATAGTAAGTAAACACCTCAACCTTTCCGGTGGATCAATAAATCAAGCACAATTCTACTTCAATATGTAATTTGATCATAACTTGCCCTTCAAGGCTAAGAACCAACATCAATCCATAAATCCAATACATTACAATAACAAATGAAATTGACATGATTCAATCACTTCATTCAATATAAGCATCAACAATCCAACATACTTACATAATCAATCAACTCCCAATCACAAATCAGAATTTAGGAAATTGGGCGAAAACATGGGTTCTAGGAATAAATTATCTTAATTCATCTATAAATCTACAATTCATTCATAAATCAATGCAATAACGCCTTTGGAAATCATTTAGAATCGAACCCATGCATAGATTGAAAACTAGGGTTTTAGAGAAAACATTGGAGACATGAAATCACTTTTGAGATTGGCTCCTTGAAAGAAACTAAGTCAAGGATGAAGACCACCATACCTTTTTAAGAAGAATCCCACTAAAATCCCTAGAAAAACATGAAGATTTGACCTTGAAAACTTGAAGTCATCACCTCCAATGGAGGTTTCTAGAGAGAGAACTTTTGAGAAGAGAAGTGGGTTTTGATTTTTGGTTTTGAAGTAATGAAGTCTAAAATATGTTTTAATACTTTAAAACCCCTTAAAATACCATAAATAACTGATTAAAACCGTCCCCCAACCAAACAAGACTTAACATGAATTTATCAAATGACCCCAACACTTGGCCGCAACTTAACAGCATAACAGTTGGTGTCACGCCCTAGACCTACAGACCGTGAGTCCACTAATAGACCGTGTCGTTGATCCGTGGTCTTGTACTGCAGCTTGGTTCATGGAGGTCTGACCCACGGAGGCCATCCACGGACAGTGGATGAACATACGGGGCGTGGTCCCCTTCCGTAGGTCACCAAACTTTTGGTGACTTTCATGGTTCTTTGGGGTCTTGGGGGTTAGACTAAAGGTCCTCCTCAAGGACCCCTAGGGTGGTCCTTGGGGAATCGTACCTTGACGTTTAACCCCTAAAACCCTCAACCATAGCTCGGGACAACATCAAACCACGTCAAACATCATGATAAACTCACACATACACAAGTTAGGCTCTATTTTCACTTATTCGTTTTATGGGTCGTTACAGTGTGGTCCCTGGGTGGGTCTCTTAAGTGAAGGGTTATTTTGGGTACTTCCTTTTTAAATGGGTTTTAAGTGAGGTCATTTTTCCTAAGTTTTATACACCTATATAAGTCTTTTTTACTCAAAAAACGTTGCCTATTCAACTCATTATTTCCAAAACCCAAAGGAATTCCCAAAATACACTTTAAAAAATTCTCTCTCTAGAAAACTCAAAGAAGAAGAAGAAGAAAAAAAAGAAGGAGGTAAAAGCTAGGGTTCAAGGAGCAAGGTTCTTCAAACCAAATTCAATGGGCTTTGTGATCAATGTATGCTAGCTCTTCATCCATGGAGCCCCATCAAAATTCCAAATTGAAAGATAGAAATCCCCAAAAGTTAAGGTTTGGTTCCAAAGTCATGGGTACCTTTAAAAACGATTATAATACTTGAATTACTTTATATTATGTATGACTTGATGATTCCTTATGGTTTTTGTGTTGAATTCCCAAAGAACCCTTGAAACCCCCATATTTCCTAATTATGATCTTGTGGTGTGGTTTCTTTGATGAAAGAAAAATGTTATTAGATTATGCATGTATTGATTGGGGTACTTGAATTATGTTGATATCCATGTCTAATATAGTGAATTCTAGATGTGTTGATTTTATATGAGCTTTGACCACCCTTGAAAGGGTAAATTATGATATTACGCGTGTTTTATGAAGTTTTGTATATGCTTTAAGTCACTTTGAAAGGCAAGTGTCTATGATTATGAGCTAGTTGTTGTGTTGTTGAAAGGGTATTCTCATATACACACTTATGCAACAATATGGTATGATCTGAAAGGTTTTCTCACTCTATGAAGATTCTAAGGTTGAAAGACTTTCTCACCTATTGAATCTATATGTTGACATGGACGGTGAAAGGTTATTCTCTTGCATGATCTAATGAGCTATCTTAATGAATCAAGTTATGCCTTAATATGTATTCCATGGGAAGTAACGCTTTGCACCGAGATATGATCTTATTTATGTAAATTTAAGTGAGGGATTTATCATAAGGAGGTTTAGATATGATCTTATTTATGTACTGACTTAAGAGCTGTATATCTTCTAATCCATAAAAAGCTATAAGGTCTACAAAATAACAAATCGAAGGTCTAAGATTCTTGTTTTCAATGCATAAACCAGTTTGTCAATACAACATCAAAATAGAGAGTTATGATCTTTTTATTGCACTCTGTATAGGCAAACCGGATCATAGATCCGGGCTGGGTTTTTCCGCCTTAAAAAACTTCTATTTCACTTTTAAAAGGATAACCATTGAATATTTTCGGTAAAGGTAAGTTTCCTCCAACCACCTCTTTCGAATTTTTACTTTTTTTGTTGTTCTTTAGGTTTTGAGCCACCATAGGTGTTTGAGCGTCGTGGCTCTGTGAGGCATTGTTGGTGTATTTTTTTGAGCTCTTTAGATGTGGATATAAGTCTATTAAAGTAATGGAAGGATGGGATATTTGTCATGATCCACGGGCACCCCTACACATAACAAGGCACATAGAACCCCGAAAGGCTCCATTAAGCCACTTAGCATATCATAACATAAAGTAATTCAACAATAAAAGTAAAAATGCATTTAAGTCCAAATGTCTTTATAAATGAAAAGCGGAATCCTAACTTGTCTCATTTAGCCATCTATTACAATTCATGAATCAAAAATAGGGTCACAGCCCCAACAACATAATCCAAAAATAGAAAGTACTAAAAGAACCTCAAAATGGAATGTCACATCCTCAAATCATAAGGACTCACTACAAGCAAGGAGAATAGTCAATCAAAGCTTAAACAAAGGGACAATTTTCTTAAGAACCAGAATCTACACTTTGGAGAAAATGTAAAAAATATGGGTTAGAACAAATATTTCACTAAGTATGATAGTCATGCGAAAAATCATGAAACCATGCTAAAAAGGGACACTTTAGTTGAATGCATGCAATTTGTAAGTTAAAACCTCATTTAGAGACAATGGAAGAGCATAAGTCATAAGCATGTTCATTTCATAAAAAACTTATCTTATAGGAGAACCATACCATTTGTACCCTCAAAGCATACTTGTGCAATGCATTAATAAGATCCCATAATCCTACCCAAGATAATTAAAGCTTACTGAGTAACCATCATTCATAATTCATGTTCTTTTTCATATCTTTATCATGGTAGGAATAAGCCTTAACCAACACACACCATGTGATCTTAACATGGAATCTGGTGTCATGCCCCACATCGAAAAGAGGTGTCCTACTTGCCTAGGGTAGAACTAAAATGTATTAGATTTTAGGTGGATCCACTAGCTAAATAACTTATGGGGGCACATAGTTATGAGATAAGGAGATTGTTACTAGAAACCCCAACCTTACTTACCGAGGAAGCTTACATCTCATGAGATTACTTTTAGAAGCCCGACCTTACTTAACGGGAGAGCTTCTATCTCATTTTCATTATCCACCCGGTGCTAATCATTACTTCCCAAAAGTACATGTTTAGTCTTGAATTGAGTTCACTTGCATGAAAGAGTTCCTTAACACTCCATCTAACACAATTCATAAAATAGCTCATAGATTATTAGGTGAGAATGAACTTTCAACCTTAGAATCATCATATTGTGAGAAAAACATTCACACACTACTCGTAATTAGTCCTATGGCAATGAGCTCAAAACCGTTGTAGTAAATATCAAAACTGTTGCCATACAGCTCAAGCAACGGTGTAACAACTGTGTCATCAGCCCGCTTTGCATTAGGCCTAATGCAACGGTCCAACCAGCGTTACAATGGAGAGATCTATTGCTACAATTTTATTACCGTCGTCATAGTACTTTCTATTGCAACGGTTGTTTAAGCTACTGCAACACTTTTTTATGATTTAACAATACTTATAAAGAGCTATAACAACTATTAGTAAAAGCTACTGCAACAGTTTGATGGTCTATTTGTTTATCAAATAAATTATAAAATACTAAAATTTGTATAAATCAGAAAAGAAATATTCAACAACACCAAGTAGTATTACTCATATATAAAGCAAAATATACAAATTTGTTTGACATATTTAATAGTTGGCATACATGTACAAGTTTGCAAAAACTTCTAAGATAATCGCTAGAAAATCTAAACATCTTGCACCGTTCAACTAATTGTGTGAAGGTCTTCATTTCTTTCGTCTACCTCTAGTTCATAACTTCACTTACAAAATGATCAAAACTACAATTTACTCAAAGCAAGCCTACAAAACTAAACATGAAAGAGAACAATTTCACCCTTTCAGAAAAATTCAATTAATTTCATAAAGAACTATATCCTTTACCTACCTTGTAGATGTAACGACCCAAAAAATTAGTAAGTGAAACTAGAGCCTAACGAGTTTGTTTTTGAGTTAGTTATGGGGTTTGAAGTTGTAGAGTGTCTTCCCGAGCTTAGGTTGAGGGGTTAAACATCAAGGTAAGACTCCCCAAGGACCAACCAATGGGTCCTTGAGGAGGACCCTAAAGCCTAACCCCCAAGACCCGAAGAAAACAAAAAGCTGCCAAAAAGATGGTGAACTACGGATGGGACCTACGCCCCGAAGGTCCATCTACACCCCGCGGATGGATTATGTGGGTCAAGATCCTGAAATGTAAGTTTTCGCCACGAACCAAGGCTTACCAGTACAGTTGGACCCACCAACAGTCAGTGGGTGGGGTTCGTGAGTCACCACTATAGAAAGCTGTCTGGAATCGGCCAATAGGAGGGTGTTTTGGTAAATTCCTTTATTAGTTAGTTGAGTTAAGGGTCGATTATTATTGATTTATTAAAGTATTATAAGGGTTTTAAAAGTTAAAAAATCTTTCCCAATTTATTCTTTCAAATCACAAATTAGAACCCATCTCTCCTCCTAAATATCTTCTCTGTAGAAACCACAAATAGAGAAGAAGGAAACAAGCTTTCAAGCTCAAGATCTCACCATTCTCACTCAATTTTTGTGGAGTTATTCCCTTAAAGGTATGGTATTCCTCATCCTTGATTAAGTTTCATTCAAGGAGCCCCATCAAAGATGATTTCAAGTTTCCAAAATCCCCATGAAACCTAGGGTTTTCAATCTATGCATGGGTTCAATTCCAAAACGTTTTCAAAGGTTCATATATGATGAATTATGAATGTATTGTTGAATTAATGGTGAATTTCTCTTATGAACCCATGTTTTCCCCAAAATCCTAAGTTATGAATTGAGATTGGGAATTGATTGATCATTAAAGTATGTTGAATTGTTTATGTTTATATTGAATTAGTTATTGAATCGTGTTAATTCTCTTATCTAATGTAGTATTCTAGATGTTTGGGCCGAGATTGATTCATAGTCTTGGAAGGCAATTTCATGAAGGATCTATGTATGATTATGATGTGAATTATAAATATGTGATCTCAATGAAAGTGTTATGATCATGTTTAGAATGTAATTGTGTTATGATTAAAAGCTTACTCTTAATTAACACTCATGAATGATGATGATAGAATGTGAAGGGTTTCTATAATGTGATGTTACATCTTGAATTGGTAGGCTTAGACATCCTATTCTTGTATAAATGAAAGTAATGTGGATTGATGTATCTTGAATTGGTAGGCTTAAGGCATCCTTTTCTTGTATTGATTAATGTGACCTTGAATGTGTATCTTGAATTGGTAGGCTTAGGCCTCCTCCTCTTGTGTAATGAATGTATCTTGACTTAATGAACATGAATTGGTAGACCTAATATTGGTTTCCCTTGCATGATGAGTCTATGACCTATTCTAATGATGTATTTTGGATCGGTAGGCTAATGGCACCCTTCCATGCATGTTAATAATGAACCTTGGGATGGGTTGGCTTATGGCACCCTTCCATGAATGTTGATGATAAACCTTGAATCGGTAGACCGAATATTGGTAGCCCTTTCAAGTGTGAAATGATGAAATTTGAATCAGTAGGCTAATGGCACCCTTTCATGAGGATTCAATGAGCTTTCTTATTAATGTACCTTGAATCGGTAGGCTTATGGCGCCCTTTCATGGGCTAATCAATGTACCTTGGGTCGGTAGGCCAATGGCACCCTCTCATGTACAATAATGTTAATGTGAATGAACTACTCTATGGGAATGGAGGCTAAGCACCGAGTGGATATGGTATGATGGAAACTCTCCCCATGTTAGGACGAGTTCCAATGAACAACTTCCTATCCCATAACTATGTGCCCACATAGGATATTAGCTAGGGGATCCTCTTAAGCTTAAAGTTACCGGTCCTACCTTAAGCAAGTAGACCACCTCTTTATGGTGTGGGGAAAGACACCGGATTCCATGATTTAGCTCTTATGGTCTATGTCGGTTAAACGCTTATTCCCATCATGTGATATGTGTTCTATGGTTTCTTAATAATTTCTATGAAGTGTGGGAGGTAGTATGGGATGCCATCCATGCATTGCACGAGTAGGCTTTGAGAGGGTCATAGTGAGTTCTCTAATGTCTTCATGACTAATGAGTGAAAGTGTTCTTAATGAAGCTAATGAAGAATGTTGACTTATATGCTTAATGAGATGATGTCATGACTTATGAAATGTTTATTTTACTTATGTATGTGTATTGTCTAACGGTGAAAAGGAAGAATGGTAAGTTCACTTTTGGTGGCCTTAATGTGGTACTTAGTGTGGATAGTGGTATAGGACGCTATCCATACATTGCGCCAAGTATAGCTTGGGGTTACTTAAGGTCAAAACTTAATGTGATGAAATGTCTTATATATTGATTATGTCCTAATGTGATGAATTGGCTTATATGTTGAATGTTATTGTATCTTATGCCTTTTATGCAAAGATTCATGAAGTTTTCTCAAATTAGCATAATTCATGGTATTCAAACCGAAATTCCATTTTAAAACATGATTTTTGCATGGTTATCATACTTACTACATTAATTGTGCTAGCCCATAATTCTTCATTTTTACCTAAGTTTAGGGTTTGGAGATTTGATTTCCTATACTTGGAAGATAGGTTTCTAAGGAGCTTGGAGTTGAATATTTGGTGAGTCCTCATAGTTTCGAGGACAAACCCACCTATTTCCCTTTTGTGTCTTTTACTTTATGTTTAGAGCTTTTTGTATGGGCTATGTCCCAAAGTTTTATTCAAAGTGTTGTAGATGGTTTGAGACAAATTATAGAAAGACTTCCGCTTGCTTTTATGAAAATGATTTCGATTGTAAAGACAAGTTTTAAATTCCGCACTATTTTCCTATGCTCTTATGTTCATGAATGATATGAGGCTTGTATGAGACTTTTCAGAGTCTTGTACGCTGTGTCACTTTCGTGGTGTAGGCTCGGGTGGTGACAAACATGATATTAGAGCATAAGGTTTGGGGATGTTTTCAGGATGTCTCAAACTACATCTAGTAGAGTCTTGTTCATAGTGTGAAGCGCGCCACATTTATGAATAGGAGGCTATTGGATGTTAGGAAATTCTTACTTCTTCATTCTTCAAGTCGTGCCATAGAGTTTAATACATAAGGTCTCTCTCTTATTCCATATCCGATTGTCTCTAGGATATGACCACTTATAGGTCTTATTCTAGAAGGAGTGATGGAGAAAGGTTGGTTGTAATGCCAATTATGGCTATGTGACTTGTTAGGTTTGAGGTGATAGAATGTGATGTTTTCTTTAGTATGAATGAGTTGCATTATGGTTATGTCTAGTTGAGGGTAGAACCCGACTTAGTCATGATGAATTTTGAGGTATGTTGAATGAGATGATGTTTAAAAGAATTTGTATTGGCTTGCTCCCAAGGGGGAGATAATATGCTTAGATAGAAAGGTCATTGAGTATCCTTGGTGTTCTTGATTGAGGTTGGATTGAATTTTCACCTTGAGTGGTGTTTGTAGGGTTTTTTGTGAGCAAGAGTTGCTTAATGAGAACCTCCCTAGTTTAGAAGTACCGGTTGGGATTTTAAGCCGGCAAGTTAAGAAGTAAAATGGTAAAGAAGTTCCATCCATGAAAAAAGTTGAGGGGTGGTGTCCTAGTAAGGCACCGGTATGTTTATAGTTCCTTATGGTTGTGAATGATGTATTAGGGTCCCTATGCTAATTCATGTTAAACTTAGTATCGGTTTAATCTTAAGGGGAAACGGTATGTTGATTAGTAAGGTTGTTGAGAGTTCTTTGTCACGCCTCAAATCCCATTAAGACGGACAGGCACTCGATGCCCCAAAGGCCCCAGAGAACCAACATGTGACCTGTGCTTACTATGCATGTAACTATGAAAGTTTTGGGACAAGTTCGCCAGGGACGCAGCGATACGAACCGACATGAGTAGACCCAAAACTTATATACAAGACTTGGCCATTGAGGCCACAACTTGTTAAGATGCAACTGAACCATATACATAAGTCTACAAAGCCTCTAAAAGATAGAAACCCTTAGAGTAGGTTGGGACAGACCCCGCCTTACCCCTAACTACGATACAATACCAAAATGAATCTACCAAGGGCTCAGTAAAGCTCCGAAGCAACCTGGAGCTCACCAAAAGTAGTTGAGTGTCGTATGATCCTACTGAGGAGGTCTACTAGCGGGAGTACTTGTTCCTGCAGCATGAAACGCAGCGTCCCCCGCGAGGGACGTCAGTACGAAAAGTGTACTGAATATGTAAGGCAACTACATATATAAAATAAGAGCTCAAACGAAACCAGGTATCAACGTATAAGTGCATAAATCAGAATAGGAGGTCGCCTCTGTTAACTCTTGTGGGGTCATGTATGTTGCATTTTTTTGTCTTTACCTTTATGTGTGTTATGATCTTTATAAGGCATGTGATACGAATAACCAGCTGATCAGTGGTAGAAGAGGATGACCCATGCTAGGCATTTTAACATTGAGTATGTTTGAGATGGAGTTGATGTTTCCTCATAATTTTATACATTGTTTATGATGTTCCATGCATGATGGGCTGCTAGTCTTGAGTCGTTATCGCTTAATGTATTTAAAGTGTCATTTGAGGATGAATGTTCCTAAGGGGGAGATAATGTAATGACCCAGAAAATTAGTAAGTGAAACAAGAGCCTAACGAGTTTCTTTTTGAGTTTGTTGTGGGGTTTGAAGTTGTAGAATGTCTTCCCGATCTTAGGTTGAAGGATTTAGGGGTTAAACTCCAAGGTACGGCTCCCAAGGACCAACCAAGGGGTCCTTGAGGAGGACCCTAAAGCTTAACCCCAAGACCCCAAGAAACCAAAAAGCTGCTAAAAAGATGGTGAACTACGGATGGGACCTACTCCACGTAGGTCCATCCACTTCCCGTGGATGGCCTCCGTGGGTCAAAGTCCCAAAATATAAGTTGCAGCCATGAACCACGACTTGCTTGTACGGCCCGTGGACCCACCCACAATCCGTGGGTGGGGTTCGTGAGTCGCCACCATAGAAAGTTGTCCAAAATCGGCCAATGGGAGGGTGTTTTGGTAAATTCCTTTTTTAGTTAGTTGAATTAGGGTCGATTTTTAATGATTTATTAATGTATTTTAAGGGTTTTAAAAGTAGTAAAACACCTTTTCCAATTCATTCTTTCAAATCACAAATTAGAACCCATCACTACTCCCAAATATCCCTCTCTCTATAAACCATTCTCACTTAATTTTCGTAGATTTATTCCTTAAAAGGTATGGTAGTCTTCTTCCTTGATTATGTTTCATTCAAGGATCCCCTTCAAAGATGATTTCAAGTTTCCAAAATCCCCCTAAAACCTAGGGTTTTCAATTTATGCATGGGTTCAATTCCAAAACATTTTCAAATGTTCATACATGATGAATTATGAATGTATTGTTCAATTAATGATGAATTATGGTGAATTTCTCTTATGACCCCATGTTTTCCTCCAAAATCCTAAGTTGTGAATTGAGATTTGGAATTGATTTATCATGAAAGTATGTTGAACTGTTAATTTTATATTGAATAAGTTATTGAATCGTGTTAATTCTCTTATCTAATGTAGTATTCTAGATGTTTGGATCGAGATTGATTTATAATTTTGGAAGGCAATTTCATGAAGGATCTATGTATGATTATGATGTGAAGTATATGTGTGGGATCTCAATGAAAGTTTTATGATCATGTTTAGAATGTATTTGTGTTATGATTGAAAGCCTACTCTCAATTAACACTCATGAATGATGATGATATAATGTGAAGGGTTTCTATAATGTGATGTTACATCATGAATTGGTAGGCTTAGGCATACTCTTCTTGTATAATTGAAAGTAATGTGGATTAATGTATCTTGAATTGATTGGCTTAAGGCATCCTTTTCTTGTTTTAATAAATGTGAACTTGAATGTGTATCTTGAATTGGTAGGCTTAGGCGTCCTCTTCTTGTGTAATGAATGTATCTTGACTTAATGAACATGAATCGGCAGAACTAATGTTGGTAACCCTTGCATGACGAGTCTATGATCTATTCTAATGATGTATTTTGGATCGGTACTCTCATGGCACCCTTCCATCTATGTTAATAATGAACCTTGGGATCGGTAGGCTTATGGGAACCCTTCCATAAATGATGTTAATGAACTTGGGGATCGGTAGGCTTATGGCACCCTTCCATGAATGTTGATGATAAACCTTTAATCGGTAGACCTAATGTTGGTAGCCCTTTCATGTGTGAAATGATGAAGCTTGAATCGGTAGGCTTAGGGCACCCTTTCATGAGGATTCAATGAGCTTTCTTCTTAATGTACCTTGAATCGGTAGGCTTATGGCACCCTTTCATGTGCTAATCAATGTACTTTGGGTCAGTTGGCCAATGGCGCCCTCTCATATACAATAATGTTAATGTGAATGAACAACTCTATGTGAATGGAGGCTAAGCACCGAGTGGATATGGTAAGATGGAAACTCTCCCTATTTTAGGTCGGGTTCCAATGAACTTCTTCCTATCCCATAACTATGTGCCCACATAAGATATTATCTAGTGGATCCACTTAAGCTAAAATGTTGCCGGTCCTACCTTAGGCAAGTAGACCACCTCTTTACGGTGTGGGGCAAGACACCGGATTCCATGATTTAGCTCTCATGGTCTATGTTGGTAAAATGCTAATTTCCTGTAACGACCCGTAAAATAGATAATTGAAACCAGATCCTAATGCTATTCGTCTTGGAGTTGATGTAAGGTTTGAGGGTGTAAAGTGTTCTCCTGAGCTTAGGTTGAGGGGTTTAGGGGTGAAACGTCAAGGTACAACTCCCCAAAGACCAAACTAGGGGTCCTTGACGAGGACCCTAAAGCCTAACCCCCAAGACGCCAAGGAAAACCAAACCTTCCCAAAAAGTGGTGATCCACGGATGGGACCTACGCCCCGTAGGTCCATCCACGCCCCGTGGATGGCTTCCGTGGGTCAAGGTCTAATTTGGTGAGTTGTAGACACGAACCATGCCTCAACAACACTGTCCATGCCTCAACAGCACTGTCCATGCCTCAACAGCATGGTCCATGACCCCATTCATGGTCCGTGGATGGGGGTTTCGTGGTTTGCAGTTGTGTGTTGTCCAAAAGTCGGCCAAGTTGAAGAGTAGGTTAGTAAATTCCTCCCTTGGTTAGTTTAGTTCATGGACGATTTTTATTGGTTTATTAACATATTTTAAGGGTTTTAAAAATATTAAAACACCTTTTCAAAGTCATTCTTCAAAATCACTCAAATTAGAAACCCACCTCTCCAAAAGTTCACTCTCTAGAAACCTCCATTGGAGGTGAAGGATCCAAGCTTCCAAGGTCAAGACTTCAAGTTTTTCAACGGATTTTCATGGATTTCGTCCATAAAAGGTATGATGGTCTTCATCATTGACTTAGTTTCTTTCAAGGAGACAATTTCAAAGTGATTTCAAATCTCAAATGTTTACCCAAAAACCCTAAATTTCAATCTATGCATGGGTTCAATTCTAAATGATTTCCAAAGGCATTAGTGCAATAATTTATGAATGAATTGTGGATTTAAAGATGAATTAAGATGATTTCTTCTTAGAACCTGTGGTTTCCCCGAAATTCCTAAGTTGTGATTTGTGATTGAGATTTGATTGGTTATGAAGTATGTTGGTTGTTTATGTGTATATGGATATAGAATGTTGAAATTATGATATTTCTCTTGCCAAATTGTATTAATCTAAGGTGTGTGGGTGAATATGATCCATGACCCTTGAAGGGTAAGTTATGATCAAATTACATATTAAAGTAGAATTATGCTTAATCTATTGATCCACTTGAAAGGTGGAAGTGTTTACTTACTATGTATAATGTGGTATTGAATTGATGGATATCTTCTTGGTACCTCTATATATGAAGGATCTATGTATGATCATGAGGTTAAGTGTATGTATGTGAATTCAATGATAGTATGATGATCATGTTTAGAATGTAATAGTGTTGTGATTGAAAGCATATTCTTAATTAACACTCATTAATGATGATGATGGAATGTGAAGGGTTTTCTCCTATGTAATGTAAATGTTGAATTGGTAGGCTTACGCATACTTTTCTTGTATAAATGGAAGTAATGTAATTGTGACATCTTGAATTGGTAGGCTTAGGCATCCTCTTCTTGCATAATGAATGTATCTTGACTTAATGTCCTATTGTCTTGAATTGGTAGACCTAATGTTAGTAGCCTTTCTTGAATGAATGAATGATAAAGTATTCTAGGTTAAACCTTGGATCAGTAGACCTAATGGCGGTGGCCCTTCATGAGGAGTCTAGGAACTAATGTAATATCAAAACCTTGAAGCGGTAGACCTAATGTTGGTGGCCCTTTCATGTGTGAAATGATGAACCTTGTATCGGTAGACCTTATGTTGGTGGCCGTTCTTGGAAAGTCAATGAGCTATCCTTAATGTACCTTGAATCGGTAGACCTAATGGTGGTAGCACTTTTTTGTGTAATGTACCTTGGGTTGGTAAGCCTAATGTTGGTGGCCCTTTCAAGTACAATAATGCTGATGAAAATGAAATACTTTATGGGATTAGAGGCTAAGCATCGAGAGGATATGGTTAGGTGGAAGTTCTCCCTATGCTAGGCCGAATTTCAATGAACATCTTTCATATCCCATAACTATGTGCCCACATAGGATATTAGCTAGTGGATTTCATCCAAGCTAAAATGTTACTAGTTCTACCTTAGAAAAGTAGAACACCTTTATACGGTGTGAGGTCATATGACACAGGATTCCATTATTTAGCTCTCACAGTCTATGTCGGTTAATGACTATTCCCATTATGTGAGATGTGCATTATTGTTTCTTGATGAGTTCTATGAAGTGTGGATGGTAGTATGGGATGCAATCCATGCATTGAACGAGTAGGCTTTGAGAGGGTCATAGTAAGTTATCTAAGTCTTAATGGCTAATGTATGAATGTCCTCTTATGATAAAGTTATTGAGAATGATGACCTAATGTCTAATGAATGAAGGTTCTCTAAATGAAGCAAATGAAGAATGTTGACTTATATGCTTAAATGTAATGATGCATACTATACTTGGATTGTATTATGAGTTACTTCCTTGTCATGATGTATTAAGTATGAATGTGCCTTGTCTATGGTGGCTTCAAAGGAGTAATTAGTGTGAGTAATAGTATGGGATGCTACTCATACATTGTACAAGTATGACTTAGGGTTGCTTTAGATGATGGTCCTTATGTGATGATATGACTTATGAAAGGTTTATGTCTCTTATCAATGAGTATTGTGTGAAGATGGAAAGGTTGAATGGTAAGTTCACTTTTGGTGACTTTAATGTGGTACCTTGGGATGGATGGTGGTATGGGACGCTATCCATTCATTGCACAGGGTATAGCATGAGGGTTACTTGGATTGAAGGCTTAATGTGAAGGTAATGGTTTATATGATGATTATGTCTTGAATGTGAGAAATGACTTGTATGTAGGTAGGTTAAGTTTGAATATTATGTCTCTTACACTTATGTTCATGAAGTTTTATCAAAATGGCATACAAGCATGACTTTCAAATAAAATGTCCGTTTAAAACATGGTTTTTGCATGGCTTCCATACTTAGTACTTAGTTGTGCTAACCCATATTTCTCCATATTTACCAAAGTGTAGGGTTGTGGAGATTTGGTGTTCTATACTTGAAGAGTAGGTTTCTAAGGAGCTTGGAGATGAAGACTTGGTGAGTCCTCATAGTTTCGAGGACAAAACTCACTATGTTCCCTTTATGTCTTTTAGTTTATGTTAAAGCTTTTGTATGGGCTAAGTCCCAATGTTGTATTCAAAGTATTAGATGGTTTGAGACAAAGTCTAGAAAGTCTTCCGCTTGCTTTTACGAGAAAATTATTTTGATTGTAAAGAAAGTTTTAATTCCTCCCTATTTTCCTATATTCTTATGTTCAAGAATGCTATGAGGATTGTATGAGACCCCTTCGGGGTCGAGTACGCCATGTTACATCTAGTGGGTAGCCTTGGATCGTGGCATTCCCATCATGTGAGATGTGCTCTATGGTTTCTTGAGAAGTTCTATGAAGTGTGGGTGGTAGTATGGGATGCCATCCATGCATTGCACGAGTAGGCTTTGAGAGGGTCAGAGTGAGTTATCGAATGTCTTCATGACTAATGAATGAAAGTGCTCTTAATGAAGCTAATGAAGAATGTTTACTTATGTGGTTAATGAGATGATGTATGCCTTACTTGGATTGTATTATGAGTTACTTCCTTATCATGACTTAAGAAATGTTTATGTTCCTCATGTATGTGTATTGTCTAAAGGTGAAAATAAAGAATGGTAAGTTCACTTTTGGTGGCCTTAATGTGGTACTTAGTGTGGATGGTGGTATTGGACGCTATCCATACATTGCACAAAGTATAGCTTGGGATTACTTAAGGTGAAAGTTTAATGTGATGAAATGGATTATATGTTGATTATGTTCTAATGTTATGAAATGACTTATATGTTGAATGTGATTGTATCTTATGTCTTTTATGCAAACGTTCATGAAGTTTACTCAAATTGGCATAATGCATCGTTTTGAAACCAAATGTTTGTTTTAAAGCATGATTTTTGCATGGCTATCATACTTAGTACATTAATTGTGCTAATCCATATTTCTTCATTTTTACCTAAGTATAGGGTTTGGAGATTTGATGTCCTATACTTGGAAGATGGGTTTCTAAGGAGCTTTGAGTTGAAGATTTGGTGAGTCCTCACAGTTTCGAGGATGAACCCACCTATTTCCCTTTATTTCTTGTACTTTATGTTTAGAGCTTTTGTATGGGCTATGTCCCAAAGTTTTATTCAAAGTGTTGTAGATGGTTTGAGAAAAAGTATAGAAAGACTTCCGCTTGCTATTATGAAAATTATTTCGATTGTAAAGAAAAGTTTTAAATTCCGCACTATTTTTCTATGCTCTTTAAGTTCATGAATGCTATGAAGCTAGTATGAGACTTTTCAGAGTCCTGTACGCCGTGTCACTTTTGGGGTATAGGCTCGGGTCGTGACAGTAGATCATGTCTAGCTCCGTTATTTGATAAAAGTAAAACCTGGACTAAAGCTCCCTTATTTGATAAAAGTAAAAGATGGACTAAATTTTGATCAAAGAGTGATATATACATGCAAAACAAAAATCAGAAGTAAGGTAAAATATGTGTTAAAAAGCTGAAAGAAAATGGAAAATGACTCGCTGCATCTGAATTGCATTCAATATTTTTTCCATACTTTACATAGGGTAAAGTGTTTCATAACAAACAACTCTAAAAATGTTTCACATTCTAACATATCACTCAAATTAGATGCACATTTGAGGTCATAACATATACCAATAAATTCTAGTGTTTGTTACAACTGAGACACAATGATCAGTTACAATTTTCAGTGAACTGGTATCCATGTCAGATAAGTTTGAGAAGTGGCAAGCTTGCATAAATACAGCTCCATGTCTGTGGTCCACGAGAAGAGATCTTCCACCTAATGGCTCTATGTCTTTCGTGTTCGTCCTATCTCTAAGTAAACAATACTCACCAAGTTTCCGAATCAACGTAACCTGACTTTTTAACACTTGTGGATAAAGCAGTACTTCGATTGCAGGCACTCACAATGTCCATCATAGAACAATCTAAGGATTATCGTCTCTTTCCTTTCTGATCCACAAAAAATAAATTAGAAAATGGGATACATGATTCAATAGATTAAAGGTTGCATATAGCTAACTCTCTGCCATGATAAAATGGCAACAAGCCAGTGCTGAAATATATAATATGTGCAATTTGAAAATGATACCTCCATGCATGTATCACTGTGATCTGAAGCTTCCTCAGAATCAGACAAGGGCAAGAGGGTACATATCCCAAGCACGTTCCCACTAAGGCACACATACCACTCAATTGCATTTTCTTAAGGACCCAGTCTACTACAACTTTAATGCACAACATGACATCCTTCCCCTGAAAAGTAATCTGCTCTTTCTATGAAATAAATATATGATTATTTGTATCTATCCTGATGCCACAAAGAAACAAATTGGATTTTATAGAAACAGATGATTTCTTAAATATCCTCATCCAGAAACATAGGCAATCATTTTAGGCAAAATCTTTATGAGCAAACACAATCCTCCAATGTTTTGTTATAATTTAGAACATGGCCGAACAAACAGAAATGATTGTATATAAGAACATTAGAAAAGAAAGATTTTTCCAAGTATTAGCTATTGATGACAGTATAAACAACAAACAAACATCATCAAACCACAACCCCAAATGATAGTCTCATCAGAGAACTCAAATGACTCTAACTCAAAGAAATCAAGACCATAAAAAAGAATATAGTATCAAGTATATCTAACTCCAAAGGGAGAAATACTTAGTTTGTTGATTATAAAGGATACTCAATATATTCATCAAAGAGGTAGTAGTGCATCATCAAAATTGAGCAATCAATGCCTCTCACTCAAACTCTAGAGTTCTATATCGTACAAATGGCCCTGCAAGGGTCACTTCCAACTCCACTTCCTTTTTCATGAATGGAGAACACATTAATTTTATTAACATGAGAATATTATTGCAGTAGTCCAGACTCCAGCGTTAAAACAATACGCTAATAACTATATAGAAACTGCACATTAAAATGCAATCCAGTTTCATGATCTGTCTTACCAAGGGTTAACACATTGAATTGAGAACAAATTAACACACTGAGTAATTGGTCTTAGATGCATCACATATAGCATCGAAAGAAATTTCTTTCACTATAGAGTGGATTTAGTCAGGGGTGTGCATTACTAGTATACATCCTACCTCTTCCTTTGCATCATTACACGTGAAACTAGTTTAAGTATGATTACTTTAAAAAAAATTCACTACTTAAATACAGAATTCAATATGAAGACAGAAAAGGCTAAAACATACTAATACCATAGTTTCCATGTCAAAATAGCTTGTATAATACTACACCTCTTTTCTAATTTATGTGATATAGTTTGAACGGACACAAAGTTTAAAAAATAAATAAAAACCTTTGAAACATTTGTGCAGCTACCAAACTTAGATTATTTTCCATTAATAAGTGAATTAGATAGGATTCTTTTGTCAAAAATAAAAAAGTGTGGTGGGTCAGTTTCGACCGATTCCCTCAAGTTGAGGGATCAAGTACTCGGAATCAGAAGCGATTATATCTTTTCTAAAGAAGTGTTCTCCCTTCTATTTCTCTATAATTTGTGGCCTTTAACATGTAACAATATTTATAAGGTTATAATTAAAGCTACTCATTAGATGGAAAATAGAAAATATAAGTTAATTGTTTTTTCAAATTTAGCATATAGACATTCCTTTTGAAAAGCACACACTTATAATCCCAACAACAATAATGCCTCTTAATAGGGTAAGAGTAGCAATTAGACCTTGAAAACAAAGAAATCCACAAAAACATTGAACATAAATTTACCCAATACTTGTTAAAATACACAAATCGACAAGCATTTTGCAAACAATTTAGGGTACAAAGGATACATAGATATCCAAAAACCATTTGTTCAACATAAAAAATTGTTCAACATAACAAAGGACAGTTAGGTATCAAAACTTGTTTACCCATAGAGCTACACCTAGTTCATTAATCTAGTTATTACCCATTTTAAATGGCTCAATTAGAAGAGAAACATTTAACAAACTAGAATAATTAGATGAAAAAACGAGTTGAACTCACCATGACGTTGACCAAAATAGCAGTGAATGAATCATTAACATCGATAATTTTCACCCATGAAAAGAAAGATGAGAATCAGGGCTTCCAAGCAAAGGATATTAGCAAAAAAATTTAAAACTAAATTACAGTTGATAGCTTGAGAGAACTTTGGAAGAGGAGTTTTTCAGATGAAGCATCCGTAGTGGAATTTTTAGGAGTAAAGTAGAGCTAAGTTATGAAAAAACAAAGAATAAAATTATTATTTAAAAGAAATAAGGTGCAGTTGTGTGTCTAGAAATATTAACGAGGGAAAATGAAAATTTGAAAAATCATGTCGAAAGTATTTTTCCTGAAAGAACTGATGGGCTATTTTTCATGTTCCAACCAAAGGCACATGGTATAATCCTACTTGAAAAAGGATTGGAATTATTCTATTTATTTGGTTTCTAATTCTATTAGGAAAAGGATTGGAATTGTAATCCTATTTGTAGTTGGTTTTGATTTTTTAAGGAAAAGCACAACTCTATAAATAGAGGATGGTCTTCAGAGAATAATGCAATTGCTCATTTAGTAGTTTATTTGAAAGACATTAGAACATAAAAGAGATTTTTGAGAGAGCTTTCAACAAGAGAGAAGAGAGAAGAAAAAGAATTCTTTTGCTGCAGTCTTTTTCTCCGACCAGCAACCTTCAGATTGCGTTTCATGATTAACTAACCGTTAGATCGGGCTGAAATTTAGACAGAGTGTTCCTTTCATCTTGGTGGTTGATCGGAACGGTGGAGATCGGTTTTGGAGGCCGTAAAATCCTGTTTTAGGTCCCAAACAACAGCTCGGTTTGGATGTTGTTTCTTTCTATTTATCTTTTGTTGGTGTAGCTATTGTTTGTTCTCTTTTGGCACTTGTTGTGTAGAAATTAGAAGAATATTTGTAACCCTCTTATTGTTATAGCGAAACAATTTGGACCTTGTCGATCCTGTGGTGGTAACCTTCGATTTGAAGGATTTTTCCACGTTAACCTTGGTGTTCTTTATTTTTTAGATTTTCATTTTCATCTTCTTGTCACAACAAGAACCTTTGCTATATAACTATCTATTGCAACAACCTGACTGACCGTTGCAATAGGTAGATCTTTCACAATGATTGTAGTTCAATAACAACAGTTCCATTATAAAAGTGTGTCAACAGAGCGAAAATCTTTATTCAACGGCAAGAACAGTTGCCATAGACAATCTATTGCAACGGTTACGTAATTGTTGCTAACTTATCTGTTGCAATAGGTTTGTTTTCTAGTAGTAACATCATATTCATTATGTTTTTATGAGAATGACCTTTCAATCAACACAAGAATTAGATTATAATTATGTTTATAAAGCATATACAATGAGTTCACAATCATGTATAATTCTCATGTCTTACCCCGCTTGGGTCAAGGATCACATTTCATCCAGTACATTTAGATTCACAACATTAGATATGGATAATCACATGATTCAATTAACTAAATTACTACTAGCAAAATCTCATAGTATTCTTCCTTCATCAAGTCACCAACATCACAAAGGCATAAATTGGGGAATATTGGATTCCATGGATTCTTGGGAGATTTCATCATAAAACCATAACAAAACAACAATTCAATCATAATATAAAGTAATTCAATCAATAAAAATGTTTTTGAGAAGGAATCCATGGCTTGGAGTAAAACCCTAGCTTTTGGGGGAATTACTAGTTTGAAATTGAGTTTGGAGGGATTCCATGGATGAAGGACTACCATACCTTGATGAAGAATCCTCACGAAATTGAGTGGAAAAGGCCTCTACTTCAAACCCAAGGCTTGATTTTCTTCTTCTTCTTCCTTGGAGTTCTAGAGAGAAGATTTTGGGGAAAATAGATTTTGATTTGGGAAGTTAGTAGTTATGATTTAGATGCCTTAGTTTAGGGACCTAAGAACCTTATATATTTAGTTTAATTAAGTGTAAAATGACTTCACTTAATATTAACTAAAAAAGGAAAACCAAAAAATACCCCTAAGTGAAACACCCAAAACGGTTTCCAAGTGTGACCCACGACCCCTTAAACTACGGACCGTGGTTGGACCCACGGCCCTTGCTGGGGTCGAGGTTCTGAGGCTGGTTTTGGCAAGCCTGACCCACGACACCCATCTACGGGGCGTGGGCTGACCCACGAGGTGTGGGTGCCCTCCGTGGGTCACTGCCAGGCAACCTCCTTGAGGCTTTCCTCAAGGACCTAGGGTTGGTCCTTGGGGTTTAGACCTTGACGTTCTAACAATAAAACATGAATTTTTAAGGTACGAGGAGGTATGCTCAAGGCTCTAACCCTAATGTCAAGCTCTAGCTAACCCTACTAGTTTCCCGAGTGTTACAATATCTCCCCCTTAGGAACATTCGTCCTCGAATAATGATCTAGGCAACTTACGGAAATAAAGACTCAAGACTAGCAGCCCATTATGCATGAAACATCAAAATAATGCGCCATTCAATGGATGAACATCAACTCCATCTCAAAATATAATCAATGCAATACAAGGAAGTAGGAACTACATCTAGCAACCCAATATGCGTGAAACTCAATATTTATCATACTCATAGGAGGAACTACCTTGTCCAACTAAAATAATTATCAACACAACATCATGGAGCCAATATGCAATTACTCTCAAAAGCTTACTAAAGCATGTTCATCAATACATCTCATGAAGTCAAATAGGCAATTAATACTAAATGCACAACAACATGAGGAACATAAATCATGAAAACTCATTTTCTCACTACACGTGAAATTCACCAAGAGCATGCATAACATAAGCAAAATATAGAAAAGCAGATACAACACACATGACTTCCAAAACACTAAGACTCAAGAGGAATTATTTACCTCAAGCTTAAATAGGAGTAGAAGGAAAAAGATGAGGATATCGAGACTTCATATCGGCCTCGGCCTCCCAAGTAGCACCCTAAACTAAGTGATTCCTCCATAAAACCTTCACGGAAGCGATTTTCTTGTTTCTCAATCTCTTGACTTGCCGGTCAAGGATCTCTACCGGAACCTCTTCATAGGAAAGACTTTCATCCACTCCCAACCCTTCTAGGGGGAAAATGGTCACTAGATATCCAACACACTTCTTAAGCATAGTAACATGAAATACCGGATGAACCGGAGCCAAATCATTTGGCAAGTCCAATTCATAGGCAAATTTCCCAACACGCTTCAAAATTTAATATGGGCCCACATACCGAGGTCTAAGTTTCCCCTTCTTGCCAAACCTCATCACACCTTTCATAGGTGAGATTTTCAAATAGACCCAATCATTAACTTCAAATTCTTGATCCCTTCTTCTAACATCGGCATAGGACTTTTGTCTACTTTGAGCTGTTCTCAACCTCTCTTTAATGATCCAAAAATTTTAATACATCAAAAACCGATTCGGGACCAATAAGAGCAATATGACCTACCTCAAACCAACAAATCGCAGACCTGCATATCCTACCATACAAGGCTTCAAAAGGAGTCATACCGATGCTTGAGTGGTGACTATTATTGTAGGTAAACTCTATTAGTGGCAAGTGGTCATCCCAATTACATTTGAAATCTATGACACATGCCCTCAACGTGTCCTCTAAAGTCTGAATGGTGCGTTCCACTTGACCATCCATTTGAGGGTGGAAAGCCATATTAAGATTAACCTTAGTACCAAGCCCTTTTTGGAATGACCTCCAAAACTGCGAAGTACATTGAGTAATCCGATCCAAAATAATAAAGAAAGGAACCCCATGCAACTTCACTATCTCACTTATATAAAACATGGGATAGTCTTATGCCGAATGAGAAGCCTTAACGAGAATAAAGTGGGCTGATTTAGTCATCCTATGTATAATGACCCAAATAGAATCATATTGCCTTCGAGTGCGAGGCAAACCCACAATAAAATCCATGTTCACATCATCCCACTTCAAAGTAGGAATAGGTATATTTTGTGACAAGCCTCCCGACCCTTTTAATGTTCAACTATAACTTGTGGACAATTAGGACATTTGGCTATAAATACCGCAATATATTTCTTCATACCGTTCCACCAATAGACTTCCCATAGATCACGATACATCTTGGTGGCTCCCGAATGAATAAAATATCGAGAAGTATGAGCCTCCTCTAAAAAAAATTCCCTTAGCCCATCCACATTCAGAACACATAATCAACCTTGGTACCTAAGTACCCCATCTCCCCCTTGAGAGAAAGCCTCAACGTACTTGTGGAGTACCGATTCTTTCAATTCAACTAATATAGGATTAAGGTCTTGTTTGGACTTCACATTCACCACAAAGGATGATTCAAAGCCATTATGAACCATGAAACCACCCTTGGTGGAATTCAGTAGTTGGACACCTAGTCGTGCCAATTTATGCACCTCACGAACCAATTCTTTCTTTTCGTCTTCTACATAAGCCACACTACCCATAGACAATCTAATAAGTGCATTTGCTGCCACATTAGCTTTGTTGGGGTGGTAAAGGACATTCATGTCGTAATTATTCAAAAGTTCTAAGCACCTTCTTTGTTGGAGATTAAAATCCTTTTGACTAAACACATATTGGAGACTCTTCTGATCGGTGAATACAGTAACATACACCTATAAGATAATGCCTCCATATTTTCAAGACAAAAACTATCGCCGCTAATTCAAGATTACGGGTCGGATAGTTCTTCTCATGTAATTTAAGTTGCCTTGAAGCATAGGAAACCACCTTACCATTTTACATAAGTACACATCCCAACCCCAATCTAGAGGCGTCACAATATACATCAAAATCATTGGTACCCTTCGTTAAGGTCAACACTGGAGCGGGAGTAAGTTTATCTTTCAACTCTTGGAAGCTTTTCTCACAATCCTCTGACCACTCAAACTTAGCTTTCTTTTGAGTCAAAGTCGTCAATGGAAAAGTAATGGAGAAAAACCCCCCAACAAACCTCCTATAGTAACCGGCCAAACCAAAAAAGTTTCTAATGTTGGAAGGAGTTAGAGGTCTCCTAAATCTTCACCCATCCATCTTCTTAGAATTTACCTATATACCCTTGTTTGACACAATTTGACGAAGGAAAGCTACGGACCTTAACCAAAACTCTACACTTACTAAACTTTTTGAATAGTTTGTGGTCTTTAAGGACTTGCAACACAATCCTCAAATGGTCCATATGTTCATTCTCATTCCACGAATAGATAAATATATTATCGATAAACACAATCCAGAACATACCGAGGTATTGCCTAAACACCCTATTCATTAGGTCCATAAATGTTGTTGGGGGAATTAGTTAGGCCAAATGACATCACAAGGAATTCATAGTGCCCATACATCGTTCGGAAAGCCATTTTGGGTATATCATCGCCTCTCACCCTTAGTTGGTGATAACGTGACGAAGATCATTTTTTGAGAAGTAACTAGCCCTTTGGAGTTGATCAAACAGTTCATCGATTCTTGGAAGGGGATATTTATTCTTTATGGTCACTTTGTTCAATTGCCGATAATCAATGCACATTCTAAGAGACTCATTTATCTTTCTAACAAACAACACCGGCGCACCCCATGGAAAGATACTCGATCGGATAAAACCTTTATCTAACAAATTCCATAGTTGCTTTTTCCACTCTTTCAAGTCGGCCGGAGCCATTCTATAAGGAGGAATGGAGATAGGTTGTGTATCCGATAAAAGATCAATGCAAAAATCTATTTCCCGATTGGGAGGAATACCGGACAAATCATTGGGGAAAACTTTCGGAAACTCATTTACTATCGGAACTAACTCTAGAGAAGGGGTTTCAGACTCAACTTCTATCACCCTAACAAGATGGAAAATACACCCTTTGGAGATCATTTTCCTAGCTTTAAGGAAAGAAACAAATTGACCTCTAGTGATAGAATTTCCCCCTTTCCACTCTAAAATAGACTAATTAGGAAATTGGAATTTGACCACCCGAGTCCTACAATCTATAGAGGCATAACATGCATGCAACCAATCGATACCCAAAATCACATCAAAATCTAACATGTCCAACTCACCTAAATCCACTAAAGTGACTTTATGAGACAAAGAAATGGGACAACTTCTATAAACTTTCATAGCCACCACGGAATCACCAACCGGGGTAGAAACCGAAAAAGGCTCTACTAAAACTTCGGGAAGTATTTCAAACTTCATGGCCATAAAAGGTATCACAAAGGACAAAGTGGCACCGGGATCTAACAATGTATATACATCAATAGAAAAGACTTTTAACATACCGGTCACCATATCCGAGGAGCTCTCTTGGTCTTCTCGAGATCGGAGAGCATAAAAGCGGTTTTGCTTTTGAGTATTGAAGTTTGAACCACTTGGAGGAGTTTTTTTATCTTCTCTCCCCTTGGCCATATGTGTTGGGCAATTCTTCAATTGATGACCACTCTTACCGCAACCATAACAAACAACCAAACCGGCTAGGCAATTACCATCATGTTGCTTCCCACATTTGGCACAAGTAGGCTTTGTCATAGTAGTTTCCTTATCATGATCTCCTTGAGGCTTAGGGTTAGACACCCTATCCTTGTTGATCTTTGGAGCACTAGAGGAGTCTTGGTTGGAAAACCTTTGTTTGAACCTTTATCATCCTTGCCCATCGAACCTAGCATTGGAGAAGTTCCCAACACCGGTTCTAGCTCTTTTCAACTCCCTATTCATTTGCTTGAGTTTTTGCTCCTCAATTTTCTCGTCATGGACCATAAGACTTGAAATATTCATACTTGGACTACAAATTACTGAACGACATTCATTGACTACCAAGTCGGACACTCCCATCACAAATTTATTCATTCTAGCCCTCGAGTTCGCCACTATGGTTGGACCATACTTGGATAGTTTGGTGCACTTTAGAGCATACTCTTTCACACTCATACCCCCTTGTCAAAGGTTTATGAACTCTTGCATTTTTCATTCCCTCAATTCTATGGGAAATAATCTATCAAGAAACTCCAATTTAAACTAATCCCATCCTATCGGGCCCGCTCCTATGGGTCTCTCAACTTTCCATTGTTCATACCAAACTTGAGCCACATCTTTTAGTAGGTAGGCGTCTAGCTCCACCTTCTCCTCCGAAGGAACCCCTATAGCATCAAGAACCTTGCAAACCTCATCGATGAACTTTTGGGGATCCTCTTCCACTTTGGAACCAAGAAACACGGAAGGGTTCATCCTTGCAAAATACCTCAATCTAGAAAGCCGCAAAATTCATATTAGGGTTCACACGAGTCCCAACATCTCTATTAGTTTGGGCCGTTATGGCTTGAGCCAATGTTAGAAAAGCCGACCTAACCTCCACATCCGTCATAGCAGGAGGATTAATTGGAGCATGATTGAATTGAGGAGCTTGATTACCTTGAAGAGCTTCCTCATTCACATTGTCATCCTCCATTCTTCTTGTGCTACCCCTTCGTGTATTCATTTCCTAAAGACACAAGAGAAGGATTAGGAGAGGGACTTTTATAGAGTGGGACTCTAATGCATGACTTAAGAGTAATGAAGAAAGAGAAATTTCCTAAAATCTCAGAGCCTCTAATTCATAAATGTGGCGCACTTCAAACTCATGAACAAGACTCTACTAGATGTGGCTTATGAGGCATCATCCTAGAATCATTCTAAGCCTTATGCTCTTATACCAAGTTTGTCACGACCCAAGGGTACCCCCTAGACGTAACAATCCACATAGAACCCCGAAAGGCTCCATGTAAGCCACTTAACATATCATAACATAAAGTAATAGAACAATAATAGTTAAAACGCATTTAAGTCCAAATGTCTTTATAAAAGAAAAGCGGAAGTCTAACTTGTCTCATTTTGCCATCTATTATAATTCGTGAATCAAAAATAGGGTCACAACCCCAACAACATAGTCCAAAAATAGAAAGTACTAAAAGAAACTCAAAATGATATGTCTGATCCTCGAATCATGAGGATTTACCACAAGCAAGGAGAATAGTCAATCCAAGCTTGAACCAAGGGATAATCGGCTTAAGAACCGAAACCTACACTTTGGAGAAAATGTAGAAAATATGGGTTATTACAAAAATTACACTAAGTATGATAGTCATCCACAAAATCATGAAAACATGTTAAAAAGGGACACTTTTGTTGAATGCATGCAATTTGTAAGTTAAAACCTCATTTAGAAGACAATGGAAGAGCATAAGTCATAAGCATGTTCATTTCATAAAAACTTATCTCATAGGAGAACCATACCATTTGTACCCTTAAAGCATACTTTTGCAATGCATGAATAAGACCCCATAATCCTTCCTAAGCTACGTAAAGCTTATTGAGTAACCATCATTAATAATTCATGTTCTTGTTCATATCTTTATCATGGTGGGAATAAGCCTCAACCGACATATACCATGTGAGCTTAAGATGGAATCCGGTGTCATGCCCCACACCGAAAAGAGGTGTCCTACTTGCCTAAGGTAGAACTAACATGTATTAGCTTTTAGATGGATCCACCAGCTAAATAACCTATGGAGGAACATAGTTATGGGATAAGGAGATTGTTACTAGAAACCCCAACCTTACTTAAGGGAGAGGCTTCCATCTCATGAGATTACTTTTAGAACCCAAACCTTACTTAACGGGAGATCCTCTATCTCATTTTCATTATCCACTCGATGCTAAGCATTACTTCCCAAAATTACATGTTTAGTCTTGAATTGAGTTCACTTGCATGAAAGAGTGTTTTAACACTCCATCCAACCTAATTCATAAAATAGCTCATAGATTAAATAGGTGAAAATGGACTTTCAACCTTCGAATCATCATATTGTGAGAAAAACGTACCAATTTTGGAGGGTGGTGCGGAATTCATGTTAAGTTAAAATTTTTACCTTTGATTATAATGCTTATTGTAATATTCTTTGATAGTTGTTTTAATCTGAATATTTCTTTAACATTATTTGAGATATATTCTAGGTATAATACATCTTGGGTTCCTAGGTACATATATAAATTGTTTTCCATTAATTGTTCTACTAGTTTTATATCTTGTATAGCTTCTGTCCAATATTGTAAATATTTATAATTCATTTTTTAATCTAAATATTCCATTTCTAAATCGTATAATTTTATTCTTTCAATGTCTAAATATAGATCTTGTAAATCTATTTCATATCATGTTTGGCTCTCTAATTCCATTTCATAATTAAATATCTTTTTCCATATTATTTCTCTTAATTCAACAATTTTTATATCTTTGAGTAGATATAAAATTAATGTTTTGTAGATTCTTATCATTTCATCATGTATAAATGTATTCATGTTCTTGTTATTCGCAGTTTTTATGAATTATTCCTTCCTATAATATTCATAATTGAATAGGATTATATTAGATCATTATGAACTAGATTATCTGTTTATCATGTTCTCCTGTCACTATTAGCATCGTACTTTAGCAGATACTTTCTTCCTAAACAACGCCTCAACTGTGTTTACTCCCCTATCACGACTTCTCTTGCCTTTCCGATTTCAACTTTAGGATGACATAGTTATAGAAGGTTTCTCGCTTTTCCTGTTTGCTAATAAACTAGAAAGCATGATTTCGTATAATTCTAATACATAATAACTAACATAAACTTATTCAATCATATTTATGATATTCAGGAATATATAAATTTAGTTCTGCATATTTAATGAGCAATATACCTTTGCCTCTTGCTTATCCATGATATCTGAATTATCTAGTTGCTCTATTAGGTTTCTAAAATGCAAATATATTAAGAGTGTTTTTACAAGTGAGCTTGCTTCGTAATGAAGACTTGCTTTACAATGTTTACATATATGTCTATTTATAGGAAAATAAATGACCCCTACTGTTTACATCTGCCTTCTACAATTCATTGGCCCTTACTAATCACACTTTGGCCTTTCAGAAAAGTAAATGCTATTTACTTTATGTCACTAACTTCTTTTTCTTTACATCTTTTCTTCTTTATCTTTTTGTCTCTCTTATCTTCTTCTTTTCATATTTATCTTTTTGTCTTCTTGTTTTTATCTTCTTGTCTCTATCTTCTTTTTCTTTGCATCTTTCTGCTGATCATTCCAGTTGGACATCTGGAATTATATTATCTTCGCCATTACATTTTGAACATTTATGATTAGGGTACTTATGTCCTATTAACTTGCAGTATCTAGTTAATAACTCTACTGAAATAAATCTTGTCTTTAGTGCTCGTGTTGTAGGTCGTTCTTCTGGTTTAAGTAATGATAAAATCCATCTCTAGACTTCATCCACATCCGCTTTTCTTAGCTCTCTTGAATTGGAATAAATCATTAACTGATCTCTAGAATAATAACTCTATATAGCATTTCCGTTTAATTAATTGTGAGTTAACTCCTGGATGATAGTTGATATACCAATTATTCTCTTATTAGCATAAAACTGGGTATCTCAATTTTTTGTATCTCTGATTGTTGTCCGATATCTTCTGGAATTATCATATCTTTTGTCAAACCTATCTTTACAACTTGGATCAGAGGTTTTATTTCCTCATATAGTATCACTGCTGGTGCTGTATAGAATTTTATATAAAATAAGTTTCCCTTGGTTACTCTTTTGTATGTGATAAATGCCTTATGTAATTCTGGCATTCCACTTATTTCTTCTCCATTGTAGGTATATACTGTATTTAATAATCCATAATTGTAACATGTTTTGACTAAATTTGGATTAGTTTTTGGCTGTGCAATGAGTTTATTATAACCTTGTAATTTCTGGGTTAGGTAATCTTGGTTTGATTCTTTGGTTATAGTGGATCTAGGGTTAAGGTTAAGGTAAGTTTGGATTTTATATATATTCTCTATATAGGTGCGTGTGATATGGTTATATGTTTTCTTGTCATGATGTAGGCTATCTGCATATGTAGATGTTTGTGGTTCTGTGATCAAAAGGTTTCTTGATATTTTTGGGGTAAATGATTTTTTAAATAACTTGTTCAAATTTATATTCTTGTGCTGTCTTTCACTAACTTGTCTGCTTGTACCTGCAGTTGTAATTGAACAAATGTTATGGGTTTTAGGGAGTTTCCCAACGTCTCCTTCTATCTATGGAATTTTTTCGTCTTCCGATCGACATAGCTCTGCATGTTTAGAGTCATGCGACTGACTTTTAGACTTCAGATTAGTCTTTATCTGTTTGATTTCTTCGCCTATGCTATCTACTTTTGTACAAAGTATAGCTATGGTTTTAAGTAATTCTTCCATGGTTGTATCTTTTTCAGTTTGCGTAGCTTTCTCTTGATAAGTGATCTGCAACAATATTCTTGTCAGTTCTTATCACTTCAATTGTAAATGTAAAATTTAATATATTTAATACTAATCTCCTTATCTCCTTTGTAGTAACTGAATCTTGTACCTTTCTTGTTAGCCACCATTTTACTTGTGTATTATCTGTTCTTATAATAAATTTATTATATACAACATATGGTTCAAATGCTAACAAACATTTATATACTGAATATAATTCTTTTCTGTTTATTTTCCAGTTTATTTTTGTATCCGTAAATATTCCTGAATAATATCTACAGTGATGTTCTATTTTATCTTTATCATACCTGTATTTTAGGACTCCTCCATAACTCTTTTCACTCGCATTTGATTCTACTATATAAGTAAATTTTTTGTTTTCATCTAGAAAATATAGTTTAGGTAGGTTTTTACACAGTAGTTCTACTTTTTTTTATTTGTATTTGGTCTTCTTTATCAAACTGATATTCTATATCTTTCTTTAGTTTTTGTTGTAATGGTTTTAAATTTTCTGCTAATTTTGGTATGTATTCTCTTACTTGGTTTACAAATCCTAAAAATGATTGTAATTTCTTTTTTGTATCTAATAGTTCTTTTGAGTTAATTATTTTTTGTACTATATGTGTTTGCTTTTTTATTCCATTTTTATCTATTTGTATTCCTAAGAATTCTATTTGTTTTTTCATTATGTCTGCTTTCTTTTTACTTAGGCTTATGCCTGAACATTCTACAATATGTACAAATTTTTCTAATAATTTTATATGTTCATCTTGTGTTTTGGAATATAATATTATATCATCTATATATATTATACAATTTTCTAATTGTTTAAAGTAGTTGTCCATAAAGTGTTGGTATCTTCCTGGTGCATTTTTATATCCAAATGTTAATACATTCCATTCGTAAAATCCTTACGGTACAGTGAATGATATAAGTTTTTTAGATTCTTCTTCTAGTTTTAAGTGATAAAATCCCGATTTACAGTCAAATTTACTAAAATAATTATATCCTTGTATTTGTCTTATCTTTAATATTTTATTTGGGATTGGGTAATTATATGTTTTAGTTTTTGCATTTAAATTTCTATAATCACTAACCATTCTACTCTTTTTTGCTCACTATGTTTATTTACTATAAATGCTGGGCTTGTATGCTTACTATTACCTTCTTGTATATATCCTTTTTCTAGTAATTCATTTATATGTATCTTAAATTCTGTTAAATCATTAAAATTATACTTTAATGGTTTTTGTGTTATTATACTATTATTATCAATTGGTTCAATTTTTATTTTTGTTTTATGTTTTTCTCATCCTTGTAAAGGATCTTCACCATATAGTAATTATAATTTGTCTTGAATTATTTTTACTTTATCTATGGAAAATATAATTAATTCTATTTTAGGGTGTTCTTCTTTTATATTTTCTATTTTTTGTGTTATTTTTTCACTTCCTTTTATCCATTCTGTTGTTTTTTATTTTTTATTATTTACTCTTTTTGCTCCTACTTTGTGTTTACATGGTGTTGTGAACCACCAGTGTGTTTTTGTTATTATATGTGGGTATAATTTTTCTAAAAATGGCATTCCTAATAGCATATCTTTTGTTGTAAATTCAAAGTTATACATTTCTTCTATGGTTAATATTTTATTCCATATTTGTATTTTTATATTTCTTGCTTTATATGTGATCATACTTCCTTTATTATTAAATCATGTTACTACTAACGGTGTTTTTCATTTTTCCCATTTAACTTCTGGTAAACAATTGTAATTACATATATTAGTTTATGCTTTTGTATCTATCATTGGTGTATAATATCTGTTGTAATATCATTCTATTATTACCTTTGCAAGTATATATATTTTCATGTTATCATAATATCATAATAAAGTTCTTTTTATTATTACTTTCTTATTTTCATAATTTATTGTTAATTGTTTAT
>JAJONY010025408.1:0-50254 GCA_029582405.1 Solanum gandarillasii | reverse complement strand
TAAGAGATGGTTGTAGTAGTGTTCTCTTATGATTATGATGATTATGACTTATGTATGTTGAAACTATGTTATGTATGATCATTATGAATATGGTAAGTCATGATGAAATATGATCTTATGAATGTATGCATGAAGTAGGTTGCTTAATGTGATACTTGGCTTTGAATAGGGTTATGGGGTTCTATTCTTTGCATTGCACTAGTATTGCTTGGGTCGTCTACATGTTGGGATGATATTATGTTGGTCTGGACTATGATGCTTACTTTGTTTGCTTATTGGATTTACTTGGTAAAAAGCATGTTTTGACTAAACATCCTTTTATGCATGTTTCAATGGTTTTTATGCATAGTAGCCATACTTAGTAAGTGTGTTGTACTAACCCATATTTTCTCCCTTTTCCCCAAACATTTAGGTTCGGGCCGTTGAGGATTCAAGCTAACTTCTCAAGACACTTGTAGTTGCTTCCCTAAGTTGGTGAGTCCTCAAGTCCGAGGACAAGACCCTGTGATCTAGCTTCTATGTTTAGTTCTTTGCTTATGTTGAAAGACATTGTTGTACTTTCCTATTTCAAGACTTCTTATTGATGTAAGGGCTAAGTTCCATTTTCGATACTTCTATGTCTAGATGGTACATTATGACGAAGTTAGATTCTGTTTTTCATATATGAAGTGAAGTTGAACTTCGAAAGTAGAAGTTTTAAATTATCCGTGATTTTATTCTATAATACAAGCTATGACGAATGCTAAGGGCTTGTATAAGACCTCTTCGAGCGAATATGCCGGTAACGACTAGGGGGTGCTCTCGGGTCGTTACATCCTCATACCCATTTGAATGCAAGCTCATTTAGGTATAAATTTCTATCTCTAGATGTGTGGCTAAAAACTCCAATTTTTGGGGTGTGATTTAGCAAATATGTGTTGAAATTATTGTTGGGTTTTGCTTGCTGATAGGTTAAATGTATTTTAATGATGATTTCACCTACTGGTTGTGGTTTAGTTTAATGGGTTTGTAGTTGCAAATACAGAACCACCCATGTATTTTCAGCTTGCTCGAGAGAGAGGCCACAAAACCAACACCGCTAGACTAATGACCTAAGGAGTGGGTCGACATGAGGTTCAGCCCGAGATGGTGAGCCCTAGTCCCATATCCTAACACTTAGCTCGAGAGAGTGAGTGGGGTAAGGCGTAGGCTGGCCTTCATGCGGCAAGTGGGTGTCCGAGAGGAACCCATTTGAAATGGAGTAAGTTGCCCGAGAGGGAACTTATCTCCATCTAAAGCTTAGCCTAGTCACTATTATCTTACAAATTTCTTATCAAAAACATGTACCCAACGATTTATACCAATATATATTGCGGTCACATCCCAAGAATCCTCTCTCATTCATAGATTTCTTTATTCCTTCTACTGTTTTTGCTATATTTGTGACAAACCCCTATTTGATATTTGACACTTTTGTGTCACCCCCTTTAATTTACTATGTCTTTACTCGTTAATGTCTTTAGCTATGACTAATTAGAACTAAATTTTATTTTTCTATTAATTCTCAAAACCACTCCCTTGGGACACGACCCCAACCCTAGGTTGGGTTTCTATATTATCGATGATCGTAGACACTCGTACCGTAGGTTAGTGTCATTCATCACGATAAGCATTAAAATGACGCCGCTGCCGGGGAGTGGTGTTATTTTGGAATTCTTAGTTAAGTAGAATTTTTGATTCTTCCTAGTTTTAGTTTTACTAATATAAATTGTCGTTTTGTTTTGCTAGTTTGAATTTCGAAGCAGGGAACTAAGGATGGAAAATTATTATGGATATCACACGGATCACCCCCTTTTGAAACTATTGAAACTCAGGGACAACCTCTTAACATTTAAACAGGTAAGGGATGAGACAATTCAGGAAATGTGGCTGAAGTTTCAAGCGGTGCTGCAACCATGCCCGTCTCATGGGATGACGGACAAGGGACTATTGAAGTGCTTCTATAGGGGTCTTGGACCCGAGAATAGAGGTATAGCCGATCAATTTTGCGAGGAAAGTATGCTACACCAACCCTATGAAGTTGGAGCAAAACTCCTTGATTCCATGGTAGAGGACAACAAAGAAGCCAAAGAGAAGCAGGAGTGGGATGCACAAGTCACCTAGTTGGATATTCTATCCAACCGAGTCACGGAATTGGAAGTACAAGCCATGGAAAATAAAAGCACCCCTCATTCCGAGAGTGTAAACATGGGAAGAAGCAGAGAGGTGTGCAAGATGATGGAGCTCTTTCACTTATTCAAAAACAAATTGAGACACATGAGAAGATGTTGAATGAGATGAAGGGGAACATCGAAATGCTAAACGAAGAATCAACCTCTCACTTCATGATTATTCAGCTGCAGGACTCAAATCAGTCATTTGATATCAGGTCATTACCCACCATTCTCCGAGGACTCGCCTAATTACAACATGGGCGACTCCGAGAATGAAGAGTAGTTGCTGACATGCGTCGTACCGCGACGTTAACTAATGCACTATTTGGGAGGCAACCCAAAACCCCTTATTATTTTTATATTTGTGTATTGGTACAATAATGATGTGTTGTTAGTATAGGTTAAAGTGTGAGAAGTGCTCAAACACTGCAGGGTGACAAGTAATAGATCCAATTGGCGAGTTGCCGAAAAGGTCGGCGAACTCAACCTTATCCGCCGTTTCACTACAAAGATCTCCAAAATTGGAGCCTGTAAAACTCGGCGAACTTGTGAAATTATTGGCGCATCGCCGACTCTGTTGGTGATCTCGACGGAAACCGCTGTTTGAACTCCCAGGTTTACTAGGAAGTTCTGTAAAACTCGGCGAAACAAGTGACTGGTCGGCGACATGCCAATTGACTCAACGATTCAGATTGATATCGCCTGGTGCGTAGGAATTGGACAGCGCTTGAGTACTGTTGAAGTATGGTGGTTGTGAAGTATTCGAGAAAGTGGGTTGAAAATAGGCATGTTGGGTTGTTTAGCGATGCTGTGTAGAGCTCGCTGAATCACTCAATGGCTCGCGTAACGTCCCCACCTCGCCTTCTTTTTAATGCTAAAATTGTGGAAGGCCTATACCCATAGTCACAGAATAACCATGTAGCCCTGACAGATGGAGCAACCGCATAGCCAGGATCACTTCTTGACATCCCTATATGTCTTATTTTTATTTTTGGGAACTTTTAATTGCATTTGAGGACAAATTGGGGTGAGACTCACACCTTTTGTGTTGATAGTTATGTTCTTTCTATATACTTGGGTTGTTCTGCTTTAAAATTTTGTTTTATCTGCTTTCTGTGGATGTTTGAGCTTATGGCTTCTTTAATTTTAAATTGCAAAATGATTTTGACCATTCCAAAATTTTTTATATTTTTCGCACATTTTTGCCACCTCTCGTGAATTGAATGTGGCTATTCTTTTGCAAAATTTAAGTCTCAGTTACGATCAATACCAATGACTTGAATAGTGCTCTTAATCGAACGAATATGAATGCGCGGCTACGATGAGGCCAAATGAAGTCGCATAGACAATATGTGAACTCTTTGAATCTCGTTGTGATTAGTCATTTATCGAATCGAGTCTTCTATGATGACCGTTGCACACTAGCAAAAGTGTGGAGTCTTGTTTGACTTTAGTGTCGATGCCTTGTGTGATGAGCTTACTTTGATCCATGCATGATAGATCCTAGAATTTGCCCCGTTGGTTCGGTCAACTAAGTGATGCTATCTCTTGATATAGTCTTAGGCAATTTCTAAGAGTGTGACCCAATTTGACATATACCTTTTTTGTGACCTACCCTGTCAGCGTGTGATTCTCTTTTGAACACCTCTTGAGCCTTACCTTTCTTTGAAAGAAACGTGATGAAACCATAATCTTTCTTAATCCACTAACCATAATCCTCTTGAATTGTGGTTAGTTGAATAGCCAACTTAGGCCAAAAGCCTAAGTTGGGGGTGTGGTGAAAAGAGAAGGAGAAGTCAAGAAGTGCAAGGAAAATCTCCTGTCACCCATGGATTTAAAAAAAATGGAACCCCTCCATATAAAAAAAAGAGAGAAAAAGAGAAAGAAAAAGAAAAACAAAAAAGAATGAAAAAAGAAGTTGTGAAATAAAGGTACAAAAGAAATGGGGTTCTCTAACAATCCATGGAAAGTGAATAATAGGATGACTTATGAGCACTAAAGAGAATGATGAAGCAAAAGGAAAGGAAGTGTTGTGAGCACCACATTTCATGGGGATGAAGGTCACTGAGCCTAAATGACCATACCTTTGCACTCAGCCCCATTACAAGCCTTGAAAAGACCTTTTTGATCTTGAGTGAGCTGAAACAAATGTTGATCGGAAAATAAGGGCAAACCCATGGGTGAAAGCATGCATTGTGTTCTTCCTTGTGAGAGTGAGCGTTGCATATAATTCCGAAGCTTTTAACTGTGAATCATTGTGTGAATATGGAATCATCCTTTCCGTGAGGGCGTTTGAACACTATAGTTGAGCTTGAACTTGCATTCGAAGCAAGTAGTGTGAGCATGAGATTCTTTGATATTGGTGAGTCACAACTTGAATCTTTAAGTGCACATTTGATCTTTGCATAAGTAAATTAAATCTTGTTGCGTGCATTCATGATTGAGTCTTGTGTAGCACTATTTGAGACACCCTTTTTGAACGACTGAACTTGAGCTTGCTTGAGGACAAGAAAAATTTTAAGTTGGGGTGTTGATGAGTCCACAAATTTGACTCATTTAGGGTTTTATTTTAATAGAAATAGTGTCCTCAAATGCTTATTTATTCTGAATATCTAATAAAAACACTTAAGTTTTAGGTATTTGAAGTTTTAGTGGAAGCATGGATACTTAGGCGTAGAAAGGAACAAAAAGGCTGAAAAAGAATGAAGAAGCTGAAGCCTGAATATCGCTAACGACGTTTGGCAATTCGCCGAAGGGACGCACTCCGCCCTTTGTTCTAGTACGCAAAACCCTGAAGGAGCAGGATCAAAAAGGCGATGAAAGGAGCAGTCGGTGTTTCGCCGAATAGTTCCATGAAGCAGTACTATGTTGCCCAAATACACAGAACACGACGATGCTGAAGGCTAGTGCAAGAAGACGATGAACTATACCAAATGGTGAATCGTTGAGTTAATCGGGGATTCCGACTAACCTCACCGAACGATCCACCAACACTATTTTGTGAAGTCTAAATACTAAACTCTTTATTAATTTTAGGGAGTCGAACCATTATTATAATTTTCATAATAGAATAGTACTTTTTTGCTTTATGCTTGAGAGGGTTTTGGAGATTTAAAGGATAAGAGGGTTTTCATCTTTAAGATTTGGAGTTGGGTCTCTTGGATTCTTCATTCTTGGCATGTAACAAGACTTAAATCTTCATACCCATTTGAATGCAAACTCATTTAGGTATAAATTTCTATCTCTTGATGTGTGCCTTAAAACCCCAATTCTTGGGGTTTGATTTAGCAAATATGTGTTTAGATTATTGTTGGGTTTTGCTTGCTGATAGGTTAGATGTATTTTAATGGTGATTTCACCTAATGATTGTTGTTTAATTTAATGGGTTTGTACGTGCAAATACAAAACCACCCATGTGTTTTTGGCTTATTCGTGAGAGAGGTCGCGAAACCAAGACCGCTAGATTGATGGCCTAAGGAGTGGGTCGACATGAGGTTCAGCCCGAGAGGGTGAGCCCTAGTCCTATATCCTAACACTCAGCTCGAGAGAGTGAGTGGGGTAAGGCGTAGGCTGGCCTTCATACGGCAAATGGGTGTCTGAGAAGAACCCATTTGAAACGGGGTAAGTTGCCCGAGAGGGAACTTATTTCCCACTAAAGCTTAGCCTAGTCAGTATTATCTTGCATATTTCCTATCAAAAGCATGTACCCAACGATTTATACCAATATATATTGCGGTCACATCTCAAGAATCCCCTCTCATTCATAGATTTCTTTGTTATTTTTACTATTTTTGCTATATTTGTGACAATCCCTATTTGATATTTGACACTTTTGTGTCACCCACTTTAATTTACTATGTTTTTACTCGTTAATGTCTTTAGCTATGACTAATTAGAACTAAATTTTATTTTTCTATTAGTTCTCAAAACCACTCCCTTAGGACATGACCCCAACCTTGGTTGGGTTACTATATTATCGACGATCGTAGACACTTGTACCGTAGGTTAGTGTCGTTGGTCATGATAAGCATCAGGCTCATCAGAACAACTCGGTAATCAACACCGAAAATGGGAGAGATGCTTGATGCTGCCTCACTCTCATAGCCATCTCCTGTCTAATGATGGCACCGTGCTAAGGCTCCACTAAAAAATGTTCTTTTCCAAGAGAGACGTTTAAGGAGACAATCCGAGTATTACAACTACAGGGGGAGAAGCAAAGCAAGATTAATGCTCTTCCCAGCAATGATAGATCCAAGACAGGCCACCTTTGTGTGGCGGAAGATAGACTCGTTTTGGGACAGCATGAGTATGCTATTGATAAAGCCAAACTAGTACCTCGCTGCAACATTGATGACTTTCTTCTCAATTGACACTCATACCTCAGGCCATCTAGGAGTGTTGTTAGATAAAAGAGGGGCCAACCAACTTTTCATGTCCTCCAAAGAAGTCGTCTTGATCATGCTCTGGTAGTCATATGCAATATTTTTAGTGCACTCTAATACATCGTTTATATCTCACTATTGCACTTCACTTTCCTTCCCCTGACAACCACATAATCTACTGGCTTGAAGGTAGCATCCTTTCTCTTTCCTTGTGGCACCAGAGCTCTAAAGGTAGTTTAAAACTCCCGGACCCAATTAGGAATGTAAGGACCACGGGGTTTAGTAAAAATCTAGAATTTGTGGGATTTCAAGGTGCTCCAGATCTCCGGATATATGTCCACTACACCATCTGTGGACAGTCTCTTCTCTTCGATGATAGTCCTCAATCCCACAGGCTTTAGTCTATTGAGAGACCGGGGAGGAGGACCCTGTGTAGGTGGTGCTGGGACCACAACTTGATCTGGAACATAAGGAGGAGGAGTGGTCGAAGGCACCCGGATCCTAGACGGATCATCCATCCTCTTGGAGCACATTTCAGCTCTCTGGTCTAATAGCAGTTGATCATCCTCAGGCTCAGAGATGGCAGCCTAAGGATACTGATTCTCCCCCTCACTTTCAGAAGTGGTGTCTTCGGTGATGCAACTGCGGGAGCCTTGCCCTTACCTTTGCCTTTCCCACCAGTGGTAGGAGGTTTGGACGCCTTTCATTTGGATGTTGTTGCATCTCAAGGTCTGTAACTTTGGGCGAGCTATCTTGTCTTCGCGGAATCACTCATTGATCCGCTGACTGCTCCTTTCCATCGCCAACTTGGCTCATTCCTTCAGGGCTTGACACACTGGAACTTTAGGCATTCTGATGAGTCACTTGGCGACACGCCAAATCCTCTTGGCGATCCTCAGGTTCGCCCTTCTTCATTTCTTCAGCCTGGTTTGTTCCTTTTTGCCTGCTAGTGTCCTTGCTTTGTTCTTCAATCCATATTCTTGAAAATCAAGGATTTAACATCAGTTATTGGCACAAAATAATCATTTGAGGACACTAAAACTATATAAACTAAGCCCTAAATGAGTCCAAATCTCGAACTGATCAACACCCCCAACTTAAAATTTGCTTGTCCTCAAGTAAAACTCAAGTTCAGAAGTTCAAAAAGGATGTCTCAAACAGTGCTACATAAGACTCAATGATGAATACACACAACAAGACAACTTACTCATACAAGGATCAATTGTGCACTCAAAGATTCAAATTGTTACTCACTATTATTAAAGATGCTTAAGTTCACAATACTTGCTTCAAATGCAAGTTGAAGCTCAACAAAGGTACCCAAATGCCCTTACAACAAAGATGATTCCATATTCACACACTATTTTTCAACAATTCATAGCTCTAGAATCACACAAGACTCTCACACGCACAAAGATGAACACATGTATGACTCCACCCGTAGGTTTACCCTTATTTTCCAATCAAGATTCGTTTCAGCTCACTCAAGATAAAAAAAAGGTATTTTCAAAGCTTGTAATGGGACTGAGTTTAAAGGTATGGTAATTTAGGCTCAGTGGCTTCTACCCTCATGAAATGTGGTCTGAATATCACTTTTCTTCGTTTTCTTTAGCATTTTTACTTGTGCTCAAAATTCACCCCATTGTTTAACTTTTCGGACACCCCATTTCCTTTGTTTTATTTCACAACTTTTTCATTCTTTTTCTTTTTTCTTTCTTATTTTCTTTCTCTTTCTTTTTTTTATAGGGAGGGGTTCCATCTTTTTGAAAACCATGGATTAAAGGGGGACTTCTTCACACTTCTTAATTTACCTTCTCTTTTCACCACACCTTCAACTTAGGCTTTTGGCCTAAGTTGGCTATTCAAACAAACCACACTTCTTGATGATTATGGGTGAATGGATAAAGAGGGGTCACAATTTCATCAAGTTTCTTCCAAGAAAAGGATGAGGCTCAAAGGGGTTCAAGCAAGGTTCACACAACTCACAAGGTTGGCCACATAAGAAGTATATTGTCACATTGTTTCACTCTTCAAAGTTGTCGCCTAAGACCATTTCAAAAGCTTGCATCACTTAGTCAACAGACCAACGGGGCAAATTCCAGGTGTCACCACACAAGGTTCACAATAAGCTCATCACACAAGGCATTGGCACTAATATCAAACAAGACTCCACACTGTTGCTAGTGTGCAATGTTCATCACAAGAGACTCGTTCGATAATCGACTAGTCACAACGAGATGCAAAAATTTCACAGATTGTCTATGCAACTTTATTTGGCCTCATCGTAGACGCGCATTCATTTTGTGCGATTAGGAGCACTATTCAAGTCATCAGTATTGATCATGACTGATGCTTAAATTTGTACAAGAACAACCACATTCACACACAACAAAAGTGGCAAAAAAAATTAGAATTGTTAAAAACCATTTTCATTCATAATAAGGAGCCACAAGCTCAAACATCCACAAGATAGAAACCAAAACACAATTTAAACACAAAAATCTAATATATACAAAATATAGTCACAAGAGGTAGTTATGGAAATTCCTCAATTTTTAGAAGGGTTAAACATCATTTCAGTCATAATAAGGAGCCACAAGCTCAAACATCCACAAGATAGAAACCAAAACACAATTTAAACATAAAAACCCAATATATACAAAATATAGTCACAAGAGGTAGGTATGGAAATACCTCACCCCACCACAAATAAAAATGCAGTTGTCCTCAAATGCAACAAAATAATAAATAGTCAATAAAAATAACAGAGAGGGAGGTAAAGAAAAGTCATGTCTAAACAGTCGCTCCATCTGTCGGGGCATCAATGCCCGGTGTTACATCAGCACTAGCTCCACTAGGCCCAGCCATGGTGGTGTCTCTCAAGGAGGTCTGTCAGGCAGCCTCGAACATCACATCCTCCAAATCAGCCAGGTCATCATATACGGCGGCATCTCGCTCCGTAAGCTGCTCATCATCGGTCTTTGCCTCTCACGCATAAGCTGCCACATCCTTCATAGGCACATCTTCGGTGGTAGCTGGAGGCATCTCAGAACTGCCCGGAAGACCCTGAGTCTCAGCTTCCTCAAACAAAGAGGTGAAGTCCGTAGACTTTAGATAGTCCACATCCTTCCTCAAGTATGCAACTACGGCTTTCAAAGCCTTCATCTCTGAATTAGCCCCCTATCGATTCTCACAAGTCTCTACTCTTGTTGTGAGAGCATCAATAGATGTCCGGATGGGTATCAATGCAGCTAGGATGGCCCGTTGAATCATCCAAGGTACTTGGCCTCTAGCCGAGTAGCCCACACATCGGTAAAATGGGATAAGTGCCCCATCTTCAGGATCATGGCCTGAGTAATCCTGGTGGGCTGGGAAGCAGCAATAGAACCAGGAGCCTGGGAAGAAGTGGAGGCGGGTGTACCTGAAGGCCCGGAGTTTGGAGTAGGCAAAGATACCTCTGCAGGTATAGAATTAACATAAACCTCCGGGGATGCATCTATCGGAGCCACTCTCCTCCTATCAGCCTTCTTCCGAGTGTACTCGGCCTCTATGCGCCGGATATCTGTGGAAGATGTGGGGGTAACCTCTATGTCCATATTCTCATCACGAGGAACTCTAGCATGATGGCATAACTTTGTAATCAGGACCGGGAAGGGAAGAGACGGCTGGCGCTGTTTGGCCCTCATGGCTATCTCTTTCTCAATGATGAGTCCCAAGTTGAGCCTCTTGTGTGCGATGATGGATCCTAAACAGGCTACCTTGGGGTGGCAGAGGATGGACTCATTCTTTGAGGGCATGATGGAGTTGCTGATGAATCCAAACCAGTACCGCGTAGCTATATTCAAATACTTCTTCTCGATCGGAGATCCTGCCTCAATTCACCTCAGGGTGGTGTCAGAAACAAGGGGACCAAGCCAGCCCTTCAGATCATCCAGGGCCTGTGTTGTACCTTGCCCCTTATACTTATGATTAAACCCTGTAGCTCTGTCAAGTGTAGCATTGATGTGATCACAGTTGCAACACACTTCTTTCCCTTGAACCACTACGGACTTCACCGGTCTGATGGGGCTGTCCTTCTTGTTCCCTTGGGGAACTAGCTCACCATACGCAACATAGAACTCACAAAACTAGGTGGGGATATGCGGGCCTCGGGGTTTGGTGAAGATGTCAAAGCTATGGTACTGGAGTGTGTCGCTCACCCTCAAATATCTGCCCTCCAGGCCCTCTGTGGACAGCAATTTCTCCTAGAGAATCGTCCTCAATCCCTCGGCCTTTTGCCTATTGAGTAGTCGAGGAGGAGGACCCTGAACAGGCAACACTGGAACCACCGTTTGTGACGGAACTGGCATTATATCAGCAGCAGAAGGCATGGCCTCTGGGATCCTAGAAAGACCTTGACAAAATCTGGAACGAATCTCGGCTCACCGGGATTGCAGAGGTTGGTTATCCTTAGGCTTAATGACTGTAGTCTGGGAATTGAAAGACTCCCTATCACTGCCGGAGTTGTGCTCCGGTGTCTCGGTTGTAGGTACTTTGCCCTTTCCTTTGCCACCTATTGGAGGTGCTTATTTTCTCTTTTTAGAGGGAGTAGCTGCTCCCTCATTGATAAAAATTCCCCGTGCTCTTTTTCGAGGTGGCATACCACTGTCGCCAAAGTTGGTCCTAGCCATATCTACAAAACACATCGAAAATAGTTAGAGACAATCTCAAGAAAATTGTAGAAATCATGTTGCAGAAAGAGTCGTCGAATCACTTTGGCGAACCATATCGGGGTAGCCGAAAGGATTGGCCTGAAAATTTCCCAGCAAAATGTTAGGTTGGAAAATTATAGGGCCTTTCGGCAAATCACCGACACCATTCGGCACACTCAGACTAGCTCACCGAAAAATATAGTATGTTTTAGTGGTTAGGGGCGTAGAAAGGGCGATCAAGGGAGACTTCGGCGAGTGAACTCGGCGAGCTCAGGCTTCTCGCCAAAAGTTACAGAACCAAACTCAACCAATTCATGAAATTAAAGGCGATCTAGGGGGACTACGGTGAACCGCCGAGTGGTTTGGCGAGCTCGACCCAGCCAAAATGCCCAACGTGCCCATTTTCAACCCCGAATCCTAAAATCAAAATTACTGCCCCCGAAAACAAAATCGAACAACATACATACTCAATTAATCCCAGACCCATATGACCCATGCCACTGAGTTACTTAGACTTCCCCCAGTTTGGGCAAAATTTGCCATTTGACGACTTTAGCCATTTGGAATGACATCAAATGCTCTATCATTGGGCAAATCACGTCATTTAGAGCAATTGGGGTTACTCAGACTTCACCCGACTAGACCCAACAACAAGTTAACGCAAACCACAAGTTTATGATCAATTTAAAAGCATAAAAATTTTGGAAATCAACCATTTAGGCAATTTTAGCACATTTACGAGAATATGAAAGGCAAATAGCACACATTTATGATTTCAAAGTGGCCCAACACACATCAATAAGAATTAAACAAATGCATTTGAGTTTAACCGTGATTTAAGAGTTTGGGGTTTGGAACAACCAACCTTTAATGACAAATTTGGATTTTGTATTGCTAGGCGGCAAATAATTCCAACTCTGAACACAAGATCAACAAACAAAAATGCGAGAAAATGCAAGAATAAAGAAAATATAGAGTGCGGGTGTGCTTGTATGAAGTTAAAAGTGAGGGAATGTTAAAGAGACTTAAAGTTTAAACCTTTGGCCTTTTAAAACCGTTCAGTTCGCGACCCTTTGGTGATATTAGTCATTGTTTCCAAACCACTCGGTGACACGCCGAGTTGTTACTTACCTCGCCGAGTTTTACAGGACATCCAGTTAATTTGGGGGTCCAAATGGCGGACGAAGTTGAGCTCGTCGACCTTTTCATTAAGTCGCCGACTAGTCCTTGTAATTTCTTGAGTCCAACGACGGTCCAAGTCGGGCTCACCGACCTCTTCGATGAGTCATCGACTAGACTCTTGGCTTGCCAACCTGCATATTTTAAACACATTCCACTTTTTCACCTGCACAATCAACACCCGTTATTCCAAAAACCAAAATAAGGAAATAAAAACTTGGGTTGCCTCCCAAGAAGTGCCTTAGTTAACGTCGTGGCACGACGCAAGTACCCACTCAAGCTTCATTCTTGGGGTTCGCCATAGTACCACTAGGCAACCCTCCTTGTTGTCTCAAGTAGAGACGAGACAACATATGACCCATTTGGGTCTCGAGTAGCTGAATAGATATGGATTGAGAAGCAGTCATCTGATTTAGCATTGAGACATTCTCTTTTATCTCTTTCAACACTCTGTCGTGTTCTTCGACTTTGTGGAGAATGATTGAGATTATCTCTTCCATCTTTCCACCCTCATAATCATTGGGCTTTTTACGCTCATAAGGGGGAATGTACCTATCTTTGTTTTTGTACAGTGCTTCAAATTCCATGATCTTTTTGGCCAAGAGATCTAGCTGAGTCAACAGTTTGGCCAAATTTTAGTCCCTCTCTTGCTCATTGTTGGTCTTAGTCATGCGATCAAGAAGTTGGACTACTATTGCATAGGGTTCTTGTGTTAGACCACCCAAAGAAAGTTGGTCAGCCACTCCTCTGTTCTCAGGACCAAGTCTTCTATAGAAACAATCCAATAGCACCTTATCTAGGATTCCATGAATTGGGCACTGCAGCAATAGTGCCTTAAATCTCAGGCACAACTCATGGATTGTCTCACCCTCCAAGTGCTTGAAATTTAGGATGTTATCCCTAAGAATTATAATCATTGAATAAGGGTGATCCACTTGGTTACCGTTGCTACCAAATATGTTCATTTCCTTTGTTTTCAACAGCAACACAAAAACCAAAACTAAAAGTAAGTAGATTCAACTATGACTAAAAAGAACAAAATTCAACTTCACCAAAAGAATTTCAAACAACACCACTCCCTGGCAGTGACGACATTTTGATTAATAACGTTTCAAAGACACTTCATCCAATTCTAAACATCAACAATCATTAATCAATATATAACTCAACTAAATGAGTTGGGGTGGAATCCCATAGGGAGCTGTACATGTTTCAAATTCAATTGGGAAGTATGAACATGTTCAAATTTGTCATAGGAATAAAAATTATCGAATAAAGACATCTTTTAAATTAAGGGGTGACACGAATGTCAAATGGGGAGTTTTGGTTTTTATGATCAACTACAAACAGTAATCACAACGATACGAATTAACAATAATGAGACGGGTTCTTGGGATGTGATTGCTTATAGTCTAGTATAGACGTATGGGCAATTGCAACTATTAGTAAATAGCTAGATAGAAGTGAGTAGGCTAGGCTACAGTGGAGGTAAATTATCTCTCAAACAATTTACCTCGAATCAAGTGATTTCTCTCGAGCATCAACAAGCATGCAAAATACGACCAGCCCACACCTTAATCCATTCACTCTCTAGAGTTGAATGTGTGGAATTGGGTTTAGGATTAACTCGCTCGAGCTGAACCCAGGTCAACCCAATACCCACAAACCATCAATCAATAATTTTAGTTCTAAAACCTCTCTCTCAAGCAAGCCAAGAACACAAACATAAAACTGCATTTGCAACTACAACTCTTAAATGAAAGCACAATTTATTATTAAACTCACTTCTAAATAGCAGTTAAACTAACAATTAGCAATACCCATAAGCTGAATTGGCCCATAATCACATAATCACCCTAAGAATTGATGTTTTAGCTATACATTATAAAAAGGTAAAAACCATTACCAAATTGATTATCCATCAACTGGTAAGAGTAATTTCGTCCTTACAATGCTCCAATTTAATTAACTTCATCGACCCACTTCCAATTTTTCAAAAGTGAATTTCTTCAATTCTTCAAAGCTAAAAGAAAACTAGAGAAAACTGTCTCCAAATGTTCTTTAGATTATTTTGTACGAAGATAGATAAATATTGAATTATAGCTTCTAAACTAAATGTTCAAAAACGTATTTATAGGTGCCAAAAATGTACTGCAAAGAGTCACTCAACAAAGTAAGTCGGGCTCGCCGAACCACTCAGCGAGCCGCCCTTTGGTATTTTCCATCGCCCACTTGTCTTGGTACTCAGAATCCTCAAGGTCTGTAACTTTGGGCGTGCTATCTTGGCTTTGGGGAATCACTCGGCGATCCACCGACTGCTCCTTTTTATCGCCAACTTGGTTCTTTCCTTCGGAGCTTGGCACACTGGAAATTTTGGCGGTCTGATGAGCCACACGGCGACACGCCGAATGCTCTTGGCGATCCTCAGGCTCGCCCTTCTTCATTTCTTCAACCTGGTTTGTTTCTTTTTGTCTGCTAGTGTCCTTGCTTTGTTCCTCAGTCCATATTCCTGGAAATCAAGGATTAAACATCAGTTATTGGCACAAAATAAGCATTTGAGGATACTAAAACTATATAAACAATACCCTAAATGAATCTAAATCTCTCATTCATCAGCCCAGCACACAACAACAAATATTTACCAAGAGCATTTGAGTTCAACTACTAATTTAGAGTTCGGGGTTCAGAAAACCAACCTGATTGCTAAATTGAGAATTTGATACGCTAGGCGGTAATGTAATCTTAATCCAAGCACGATATCAACACACAAAAAGTAATAAAAATGGGAAAGTAATGAAAATCTAGAGTGCGGATGAGAGTGTACGGGGTTAGAAATGAGAGAATGCGAAAGATTTTGAAATTTTAAACCGTTTAGCCTTTTAAAACATTTCAGTTCGCGGCCCTTTCGGTGGTATTAGTCGACCACGCCGAACCACTCGGTGATGCACCGAGTGGTAACTTACCTCGCCGACTTTTAAAGGACCTCCAGTCAATTTAGGGGTCTAAATGGTAGACAAAATCAGGCTCGCCTACCTATTCAGAGAGCCAATGGCCTGCCGAGTTTTATAGACTCCCACCTAATGTTTTTGTGAGTCCAACGGCAGTCCGATATGGGCTCGTTGACCTCTTCGATGAGTCACTGACTGGACTCTTGGCTCGCCAACCTGCACATTCTTAGACACATTCTTCTTTTCAACCTGCACAATCAACACCCGTTATTCAAAAACAAACACAAAGCATTAAAACCTTGGGTTGCCTCTTAAGAAGCACTGTAGTTAATGTCATGGAATGACGCAAGTACCCATTCAAGCTTCATTCTTAGGGTTTGCCATAGTATCACTAGGCAACCCCCTTGTTTTCTTGGGTTCAAATGCGAAGAAATTTGACCCATTTGGGTCTCCAACTGCTTGATTGAGACGGAATGAGAGGTCACCATCTGATTGAGAGTCGAGACATTCTCTTTTATCTCTTTCAATACTTTGCCGGACTCTTCTACTTTGTTGAGAATATGTGCGAGTATATTTTTGTCCGGCCACTCTCAGAGTCCTTGGGATTTTGATGCTCATGGAGAGGAACATACCTATCCTTCTTCCCCTTTTTATTCCATTATTGGTTACCACCCTGCCTTGGGTAGTTTGCACGATGACTTCCCCCTTGATTGGCTAGGAAGTTTACTTCCTTATTGTACAACGCTACGAATTCCATGATATCTTTGGTCAAGATATCCAACTCGCTCATCATTTTGGCCAAGTTCTGGTCTCTCTTGATCCTTTATGATGTGTTCTTTTGTCATTTTATAAGTGAGAGGAGAGACTTGGTCTTCGTGAGTATACCATGCCTTGTTTCTCTTGGTCATGCAATCGAGGAGTTAGGAAACTATTGCGTAGGGCTGTCGCAATATACCACCCGGAGAAAGTTGGGCAGCCACTCATCTATTTACCAAATCAAGACCTCTTTAGAAACATTCCAGCATCACCGCATGAGTTGGGCACTATAACACTAGTTTCTTAAACCTTAGCTATGTCTTATGGATTAGCTCACCCTCAAAACGCTTGAAACTTTGGATACCATCCCTAAGTATCATCATCTTCGATGAAGAAAAGAATCGTACTTGGAATCATTTGTAAGCTCATCCCTCGAAGTGATAGAATCTTTTGGCAACTCGGTCAGCCAACCACTTGCTTGCCTCGCCCATCAGAGAAAATGGGAACAACCTCAGCCGGACCGATTCTTGCGATATGTTCTTAAATGAGAACGGTCCACAGACATCAACAAAATTTCTGATATGGTCATGGGGATACTCATGATCTAGCCCTCCAAACAAACCCTTCAGTTGAAGGAGCTGAACCACAGTTCTTGTGATGTGAAACACAACGTTTCCTTCGGCTGGAGGCAAATGAATGCTCCCAACACCACCCATTTGGGTTTGGTCATTGACATCGTTGAGGTTTTCGACATTATCTTGGTGGCCCCTTTGGCTACCATTACTTCTGTTAACACTCATTTCCTCGTCTTTTGTAACAAGCAACACAAAAACCAAAAATAAAATTAAGTAGATTCAACTATAACTAAAAAGAACACAATTTAGCTTCACCAAAAGAATTTCAAACAACACCACTCCCCGGCAGTGGCGCGCACCATTTTGATTAAACGTTCCAAGCAAACCTTATCCAATTCTAGGTGTCAACGATCGTAAATTAGTATAAAACCCAACTAAATGAGTTGGGATCGAATCCCACGGGGAGTGATACGTGTTTCAAATACAAATAAGAAGTGCAAACGTGGTCTGATCAGCCATAGGAATAAAAATTATCGAAAAAGACATTAATCAAATTAAAGGGGTGACACGAATGTGAGATGGGGGATTTGGTTTGTAATTATCAGCTACAAGCAGTCACAAGCAATTCAAACTAACAATAGGGAGATGGATTCTCGGGATGTGATCAATTATAGGCAAATATAGGCATATGGGTAATTGCAACTACTAGTAAATAGCTAAATTTCAGTGAGTAGTCTAGACTATAAGGGAGATAGTTTTCTCTCGATCAACTACCTCAAATCAGGTGATTTCTTTCGAACATCAACAAGCATGACAATGAAGAATAGCCAACACATTAATGCATCCACCCTTTCGAGCTAGATGGGTAGAATTGGATTTAGGATTCACTCTCTCGACCTAATGCCAGATCAACCCAATACCCATAAATCATCAATCAATAATATTAGTTCTAAAACCTCTCTCTCTCGAGCAAGCCAAGAACACAAAGGTAGAGTTGCATTTGCAACTACAACTCATAATTTAACCCACAATTAACGATTAAACTCACTTCAAAATGGCATTTAAACTAGTAATTAACAATACCCATAAAATAATTCAACCAATGATCATACCCCAAGAATTAGGGTTTTAGCCAAACATCATAAAAAGGTAAAAACTATTACCGAATCGATTATGCATCAACTGGGTAAGAGAGATTTAGTCTTTACAATGCTCAATTTGCAGAATATTCGAAACCCACTTTCATAATCTCCAAATTTAATCTTTAAGGTTCTTCAAAAACTAAGAAAAATTGTAGAGAAAATTGTTCTAAGCTAATTTTGTATTGTCCAACTATCTCAAGATTTGTCAAGATACTAACCTAAATGTTCAAAATCTTATTTATAGTTGCCAGATATAAGCTACGAATGGCCATTCGGCGACGTAAGTCAGGCTCACTGAACCACTCGGCGAGCCACCCTTTGACCTCTTCCATCAACTTTTCACCTTGGCATTCACATTCTCAACGTCTGTAACTTTCGATGACCTATCTTGGCCTCGCAGAACTACTCAGAAATGTGCTGACTTCTTCTTTTGTCGCTAACTTGGTTTTTTCCCTCGGGGATAACACACTATAAATGTAGGCGGTCAAGCTAGCCACTTGGCGATTCGCCGAGTTCTCTTGGCGATCACCAGGCTTGCCTTTCTTTAATTCTTCAATTTGTTTTGTTCCTTTTTGCATGTTAGTGTCCTTGCTTTGTTCCTCAATCCATGGACCTGGAAATCAAGGATTTAACATCAGTTTATGGAACAAATTAAGCATTGAGGACACTAAATCTATATAAACAAAGCCTTAAATGAGTTAGAATCTCGGAGTCATGAAGTTTAACCCTATTCGGTCTCTCTCTGCTAATCCTTATTCGATGCTCTATAGGAGATGGCTAGTCAAAAGCTTATGCTAGAAAGAATGTGAAGGAGAATGCAGAAGAAGAAGCTCCTCCTCATGCTCCTCAAGTTCTTATCGATCCTTTGGCCAAGCAAGTGACTAATGCGGAGTTTGGAGCTGATTTCAAGTGTTGGCCCAAGCAGTGATGGCCCAAGGTGCTTGAGTTCATCAACCTTCGTCAAATAAGTATCAGTGTGAAGGAAGATTTTTTGAAGTTCACATAATTGTCTCAATATTCTCCTACTATAATTGCTGACCCTAGGGAAAGGATGAGCAAGTTTGTTTTGGGTGTGTCTGAAATAGTGGTTAAGGAATGTCGTACCACCATGCTTGTTGATGAGAAGGATATCTCTTGTCTCATGGTTCATGCTCAACAAATTGAAGAGGAGAAAATTTTGGAAAATTCTAGGTAGATAAAGAGGGCTAAAACGGGTGATGGTAATTTCTCACATGCAAGGTCCGATAGGCATGGTCGTTGTAGATTTCGACAAGGTTTTTCCCATCAAAGTTTCTCCAATGATCTCTCTAGGTTCAACAAGGAGAGGGTGTCTAACCCTAAGCCTCAAGGAGGAAATTTTAGTTGGTCCTTATTGCCTACTTGTGCAAAGTGTGGAATGAAGCACGAGGGTAGCCTAGCGGGTTCCAATGTTTGCTTTGGTTGTGGTAAGATAGACCATAAGATAAGAGAATGTCCTTTGGTTTCTAAGAATGAATGAGATAATCACCGAAGGGCTTAACCTAATCATTCATCCAGTCCAAGTGGTTCGGGTCCAAATGCTCCCAAGCAAAAAGGATTTTATGCACTCCAGAGTCGTGGTGAACAAGAGGGCTTTCCCGACGTGGTTACTGGTATGTTTAAAGTCTTTCAACTCAATGTTTATGCTTTACTTGACCCTGGTGCTACCTTTTCTTTTGTGACGCCATATGTCTCTATGAGGTTCGTTGTTCTTCTGGATGTATTTTTAGATCCTTTTTCTATCTCTACTCCCGTTGGTGATTCTATTGTGGCTAAGAGGATCTATAGAAAGTGTCCCACATCCTTGTCCCATAGAGTTACTATTGTTTATTTTGTAGAGCTCAATATGTTAGACTTTGATGTTATCCTTGGTATGAATTGGCTTCACTCATGTTATGCTTCTATTGATTGTAGAACTCATGTAGTCAAGTTTAAGATCCTGAATGAGCCTGTCCTAGAGCGGAAAAAAAGATATTATATGCCTAAGGGTCAGTTTGTCTCTTGTGTTGAAGCTAGAAAGATGATCGCTAAGGATTTTATCTACGATCTAGTTAGGGTGAGGAATGTAGATTCTGAAAAGCCTACTCTTGAGTCGATCTCCGTAGTAAAAGAATTTCCGGAAGTGTTCCCAGATGACTTACCCAGTATTCCTCCTGAAAGGTAAATAGACTTCGGTATTGACCTTCTCCTAGATATGCAACCTATATCTATTTCTCCTTAGCGAATAGCTCCGGTAGAACTAAAGGAGTTGAAGGAACAATTGGAAGATTATTTTTATAACGGTTTCATCCGACCGAGCATCTCTCCATGTGGTGCTCTAGTTTTGTTTGTTAGAAAGAAAGATGGTTTGCTACATGTGTGTATTGACTACCGACAATTGACCAAGGTTATCGTTAAGAATAAGTATCCTTTCCCAAGGATAGATGATTTGTTTGACCAACTTCAAGGAGCGATTTACTTCTCTAAGATTAACCTTCAGTCGGGTTATCAGCAATTGAGGGTGAAAGAAGATGACATTCTGAAGACAACTTTTCAAACTCGGTATGGTCATTATGAGTTTTTGGTAATGTCATTTTGTTTGACTAATGTTATGGAAGCATTTATGGATTTGATGAACAGAGTGTTTAGACAATAACTTGACATGTTTGTGATTGTATTCATTGATTATATATTGAACTATTCAAGAAGTGAGGATGATCACATCAATCATTTGAGGATTGTGTTGCAAGTTCTCAAGGACCAACAACTCTTTTCAAAGTTTAGCAAGTGTGAGTTTTGGCTAAAGTCTGTAGCTTTCCTTGGTCATATTGTTTCAAATAAGGGTATTGAGGTAGATCCTAAGAAGTCGGATCTGGTTAAGAGTTGGCCTAGAACTCTATCCCCTTCAGACATTAGAAGCTTATTGGGTTTGGTTGGTTACTACAAAAGGTTTGTTGAGGGATTTTTGTCGATTGCTTCTCCATTGACGCATTATAAGGTTAAGTTCTTATGGTTTAAAGCATGTGAAAAGAGTTTTTAGGAATTGAAAGATAGACTTACTTCCGCTCCGGTGTTGACTGTACCGGAAGGGATTGATGGTTTTGTTGTTTATTGTGATGCCTCAAGAATTAGGCTAGGATGTGTGCTTATGAAAAATGGGGAAGTTATTGTTGATGCTTCAAAGCAACTTAAGATTCATGAGAAGAATTATCCTACCCAATACCTTGAACTAGCGGCAGTTGTTTTCGCCTTAAAGATTCGGAGACACTATTTGTATGGCTTCCATGTATATGTGTTTATCGACCACAAGAGTTTGCAATATATAGTTAATTAGAAGGATCTAAATCTTTGCCAAAGAAGGTGGCTTGAGTTATTGAAAGATTAAGATATGAGTGTTCTCTATCATCTCGGTAAGGTGAATGTGGTTGCAGAAACTCTTAGTCAGTTATCCATGGAAAGTGTCACTCACATTCATGATGATAAGAAGGAGTTAGTTTGAGACGTTCTTAGATTAGCCCGGTTGGGTCTTCAGTTAGTGGACTCTACAAAGTGTTGTGTTATGGTTCAGAATCATCTTTTGTGGTGGATGTGAAATCCAAGAAAGGTCTTGATCCAACTTTGGTTGAGTTAAAGGAAGCGGTGCTTAAGAAGTTTATTAAGGCTTTTTCCCAAAAGGGGAGATTGGGTACTTAGATATCAAGGTCGTTTGTGTGTTCCTAATGCTAATGAATTAAGAGAGCAGATCTTGTCAGAAGCTCATAATTCTCGATATTTCATTCACCCAGGAGCCACCAAGATGTACTGTGGTTTGTGAGAGATCTATTGGTGGAATGGGATGAAGAATGATATTGTTGAATTTGTGGCTAAGTGTCCTAATTGTCAACAAGTGAAAGTTCAGCATCAGAAACCAAGAGGGTTATCCCAAGACATTAGAATTCCTAATTATAAGTGGGAAGATTTGAATATGGACTTTTTTTTGGTTTGCCTCGCACCCGGTGACACCATGACTCGATTTGGGTTATAGTAGATCGAATGACAAAATCATCTCATTTCATTCCTGTCAAGGTTTCTTATTCGGCGGAATACTATGTTAAGTTGTATTTCAGAGAAATGGTAAAGTTTTATGGAGTTCTTTTATCCATTATCTCCGATCGAGGTACTCAATTCACTTCTCAGCTTTGGAAATCCTTCCAAGGGGGTCTTGGTACTCGTGTTAAGCTTAGTACGAAATTTCATCTACAAACCGATGGGCAAGCAAAGCGTACCATCCAAACTTTGGAAGATATGCTTAGAGCTTGTATGATTGATTTGAAAGGTAATTGGGATGACCATTTGTTATTGATTGAGTTTGCATATAACAATACTTATCACTCAAGTATTGGTATGGCTCCATTTGAGACCTTGTATGGTAGAATGTGTAGATATCCCATAGGTTGGTTTGAGTTGGGTGAAGTTGCCCCAATAGTTCCCGAGTTGGCACATGAGGATATGGAAAAAGTTCGACTTATTAGAGAGAGGTTGAAAATGGCTCAAAGTCGACAAAAGTCATATGCTGACATTAGAAGAAGAGATTTTGAGTTTAATGTTAATGATTGGGTCTATCTGAAAATTTCACCAATGAAGGGTGTAATGAAGTTTCGTAAGAAAGGAAAGCTTAGTCCCCGATATGTAGGCCCATATCAGATTTTGAGGCGTATTGGTAAGGTTGCTTATGAACTAGAATTGCCTAATGAGTTGGCATCGATGCATCTAGTTTTCCACGTCTCCATGTTGAAGAAATGTGTTGGTGATCCGACATCTATAGTTCCCTTAGAAGGTTTGGGAGTTTGTGAGAATCTTTCTTATGAAGGAGCTCCGGTTGAGATTTTAGACCGACAGATCGAGAAGTTGAGAAATAAAGAAGTTGTTTCCGTGAAAATGTTGTGGAGGAATCAAATAATTGAGGGTTCTACTTGGGAGACTAAGGCCAATATGATGTCCTTTTATCCTCATCTCTTTCCTTCTACCGCTACACTATCTTGAGGTATTGATGTTCCGCATGGTTTATACTTTGGTGTCATGTGTCTTATATATTCCCACGATTTCCTCATTTATGCATGTTCATGAAAAAGCTTAAGTTTAGAGAAAATGAGTCAAGTTGACTGATTTCTACATGTTTATGTGCATTTGAGTATGATTTGCATATAGACTTCATGATATGATGTTTTGAACATGCTTTAGCTTAGCGTTGATGTTTACTCCTCGGATATGTGTAATTATGTAATTGCATGCTTGTTGGGCTGCTAGATATGAGTTCTTTTCTTTCATGAGATGTCTAGAATCCCATTCGAGGACGAATGTTCTAAAGGGGGAGATAATGTAACACCTTGGAATTCAGAAGTATAGAAAAGAGAGTCAAATGGGAGGTCACCAACCCATGACTGAGCAATGGCACCCTTCATGGAGCCCAAGACATGTCGTGAAGGGCACCACGACTCGTGGTGGTGCTCATGGCTGCCTTCCAGTGTTTGACCAAAAAGGGCTCCCCTCCCACGAGCCCTTAGACGGCTCGTGATGAGCCTTACAACCTGTAGTGGTTGCCGTGAAAGGGAGGCAGACCCCACCTCTAGGCTAGCCTCCTTCCACGAGCCCCTAGACAACTCGTGAAGGGCTAAACGACTTGTGAAGGTGGGCGTGTGGAAGGGAAGGTCTAGCCTAGCCAGTGGTCGAGGGACCACGACTGCCCAGATGGCTCATGGACCCCTAGATGGCTCGTAAAGCCCTCTATCTGGGGCACGCGTCAGCTGTAAGTCAGAGTCAGTTGGATCTTTTCCTAATTATTTTATCTTGATACTACATCATTTTGCCGTTACTTAAAACCCCTATGTAAGTGATTTTAATCCCAAAATCAACCCATTCAAGTCATTCTCTCAAATTTACAAAAGAAGAAGAAGTTTTCCTCTCAAATATTTCTCTCTCTAGAAAAGCTTGAAGAAGAAGGGTTCAACCTAGGGTTCCAATTCAGGTCTCCAATCCCTCAATTGAAGTTAAGCAATTGGCATTGAGGTATGATAGTTTTCCTCCATGGAAGCCTTTCCTTCATGGAGTTCCCAAATTCTCCACTTTTCAAAGTTAGAATTCCTCAATTGAGTTAGGGTTTTCTTCTGTGTTATGGGTTCCTTTAATTATTGATCTAATTGATTGAATTATGATCTCTTATGCAGGAATTGAGTTAATCTCATGCTTTTATGATGATTCCCCATGGACCCATGTAATCCCCATGTTTCCCAAGTTATGATTATATAATATGGGTTTTTTATTATGAAAGAGAAGTTTATGAAATCAAGCATGTTCTCATGAAATCTATGTAAATGTTTTAAGAATGCTTTGAGATTGAAGTATCAATGATGTTGCTATTGTTTTGTTGTTGAAATGATTTCTCATATACACTTGTAAGCATAATAGTGAAAGGTTTTCTCACATGGTAAGGGTTCTTAGGGTTTAATGGCTTTCTCACCTAAAATGAACTAATCCTAAGAAGCTATTCTAATGATGAGTCAAGAGGCGATTACCCATGTTCTCTTATAGAAAGACAAGAGGCGATTACCCATATCTTACGATGTAAGGACAAGAGGAAATTACCCATGTTCCTTTAAGAGCTAAGATGAATATGAATAAGAACTATTTTGTGGAAGTTAAGCTTAGAACCGAGTGGACAAGTGGCGATTACCTATGTCCCATAAACTATGTGCTAACATAGGATTGTCTAGATAGACATTAGCTAGTGGATCTACATAAGCTAGAAGTTCATGGTCCTTAATGTGGTAAGTATGACACCCCTTTTCGGTGTGGGAGACACCAGAATTCCATGATGATATCTCTCATGGTCTTATATGTCGGTTAAGGCTACTTCCCACAAGCAAGATATGATGAACTAAGGTTACTTCAAAAAAGTATCTCATTCATGTTTAAGATGATGCTATGTGCATTGATCATGTTTTATGACTCATGTTTTATAACCCTCTTATCTCATGTTTTAGCTTGGTCATTGCATTTCATAAAGGTATATCTTTTAAGTACTTTTTCAAATATTTTATGGATAGCTATCATACTTGGTACATATTTTTGTACTAACGCATACTCTTTCCTACAGTTCTCCAAATATAGGGTCCGACAGTCAGGGTTCCAGTTTCGTGGCTAGAGTTCGTTGACGAGATTTCGAGCTTGGGTGAGTCCTCATGCTTCGAGGACGAACATTTCTTGTTTTCAGTCTTTCCTGATTTTCAGTTTTTTGAACATGATGTACGGGCTAGGCCCAAATTCATTCTTATGTACGAGATGACAAATGAGACAAATGTTAGAATTTCCAAATTTGATACATTGAAATTGTGTTTTAAATATTTTTGTCTATTCTTATGTTATGAATGTTAAGTGGCTTGTACGGGGCCTTTTGGGGTTCTATACACCATGTTACGCCTAGGGGCTACCTTGGGTCGTAACACCGACTCTTCAACAAATTTCTTCATCCGAGGCAGAATATGTTGTAATAAGAGTGTCCATCTCTAAGTCTCCAATTTCTAGACTCGAGCAAGGGGCAGCAAGACAAACCTAGATGGAGTAGAAGCATGTAGTGTGCTCGTAGCCTGGCCAGATGAAGTGGAAGGGAGAGCTTGCTTAACGAGCTCTGCAGTAGTGAAAGGGATAGGGCCCTCATCGTTATACCTGCCTGGATTCTCTGCCATCCACTCATATTTGTGCCGCTTGAATAGCTCATGAATATCTGGATCTGTGTAGAGGGTCCCTGTAGACACCCGTCGCTCTTACGTAATGGTCCGAGCAATATTTTGATGCTCATTAATATATTGCCCATCCTCGTATAGTTGGTACATCCCGCGGACGCACCATTTGTTCGACTCTGTGGACAAACTTACCAGCTTAAATCTCCCACCATGTGGGTCATGTGCCTTGCCAGTACTAGTAGCATCAAAAGCCGAGGTGGAAACTGAATCAGAGTTGGAGCTAGACTGCGACTCCCTATTCTCATAATTCGAAGGTTGGGCCCCTTCCTCAGATTGGGGGGATCATCATGACCAGGGGAATTCTCTTCATCTGATACCACAACCTTCCTGACTAGTTCCTCGTAGTCCTAGGTGTCATGGGGGTGACTCTAGTATGCTCAGGTTCATACTCCGACCCACTGGACTCCTCAATCATTCGGCGTAAGGGTGCCAAACACTTGGACTTCCCTTGCCCTTTGTAGCTATTCATTTTCTTTGGCGTCATTTCACCTGTGAGAAACTTTTTAGTATTCAAAGTACTAAAAAAAACCAAGAAAAAAAAGTTAAACAAATTTTGAAACTTGAAAAAAATTTGGACAGTGTTTGTTTTTGGCACCTACGGGCCGTCAAGTGAACGACGGACCGTCAAGTGAACGACGAACCGTCGGTGCCCGCCGTAAATCTGGAAGTCATATTCTTAGTCCCAGAAGTTTGAACGACAATTCACCATAAGGGTCTGTCGATCGAACGACGGACTGTAAGCCAAACCATGGTTCACAACTTAGGCTACTGGATTGTGTGGCTGATCAATGGAACCAGACCTACGGCCTGTAGGTTGTCGGATGACCTGTGGGTCATGGTCGTCGACCAATACTGGTTTCAGATCAACATTCATGTATTACCCAAACTTCAGAATAACATTATTTTAACTACCAAAACACTTTTAGAGCATGCATTTCAACATATTTTCATGTTATTTTATTGTCCCTATAGTTCCAATCATGCAATTCATACATACGATAATTTTTACTTCAAATCCCTAAGTCAAGAACATAACAAGAATGTAACAATCACGTGCTTTCATCAAAATATTCAACAAAACGTACTAAACCGTCATTCCAAGGGTACTTTAGAAGTATTTATGTTGAACTCAACAAGCAATTTATACCCAAGGTCAAGTAGAAACATTGTATTCAACTACAAAATTGAATTGCTCAAGATCGAAAGCAATACCTTTCAAAGCAATACAAAGTTTTGTGAGTGTGTTTGTTAAACCTTTGACACCAAATTAACTTGACACCGTACCAACAACTTTTTCTTTAGTAGACAACGATTTGGGGAAGATGAAAATGAGAAATAGGAAGAGAATATGGGGGAGAAGGAGGTGAAGGGAATATATATGTGATTTGGGGGATTGAAAGGTTGGGAATATGTAGGATAAGTTATTCGAAGGGTTGCAACGGTTGGAGAAAAAGAGGGAAATGGGTGATGTTTAAAAAATGAAGTGTTTTAATTTCTTTCTGTAGTAGGTCGGGTCGTCTGTATTACCAATCTTAGACCGACAAAACCACGTCGATGGCCAGTAGTTAAAAGTATAGCCTGTGGATGGGTTTCATGGTTCCCCTTAAACTTAGTGGAATTTCAGAATACATACCAAGGAACTACGGATGCCATCTATGTTCCATCGATGGAACGATGGACCGTCTATGGAACTGTAGACCCTTGCACCAACAAATTTTAAAGATTCTTCTTTGCTTTCCTGCACACGTAGAAAACACTAGGACTTCCTTTTTATATTTTCTTGACTCTTTTTGGACACAGACCCTATTGTCATGGATTTAGAGTCTTACTAAAGCTCCGTGCGGCACTTGACAACTTACTCACGAATCTTTCACGATCTTGTAAGCTCAAGTAAGCCCTTTGAAACTAAGATCGCTAAGAGAATGAAAAGAAGACTTAGAGAATTTTGGAAGAAGGCTTTTGTATTGCTTGGAAGAATGCTTTACACTTGAGTAATTGCTTGGATGGTTGGATGCCTTGCAAATGAATGGCACCACCTATTTATACTAACTCCTAGGGATTAAAGTACGATTTTAAATTACTTTCTAAGTCCCTAAACTTATTTACACAAAAGCCCCTCTCTAGAATTCTCTACACACTCTAGAGAATTCTAAGGCTTTCTTTGGAAACTATCTAAATTATTCTAGAGAATTTTCTCTAGCCTTCTTGAATAATCTAAAGGGTTCTAGAGTCTTCCGAAAACCTCTCCAAAACTCTAGACCCTTCCGCCCCTACTCGTACACAAAATTTCACTGTGATGTGGCGGGACGTGACACTCTCCCCCACCTATTGATGCGACGACCGCGTTACAGTACCGCTACACCATCATCCGAGCCTTGGGCATACGCGACCAGTAGTCCATTGACTCGATCAAGCTCCTTGCGCAACTCCTTCAACGTCTTCCATATCGCTTCTAGCTCGGTCTTCTGACCTATCTCCATCTTAGGAGGCAAGCGCCTCGGCGGCTTCTTTGGCATCACGACATTATTCTCTTTTGGCACCTTCTTCATGCACGGTGGCAAGGACCTTCTTGCACCATTGTCCTTCTTCGAACTTGCAATAGTGGCTCTAGACGTGGACTCCTTCTTCTTAGGGTTTTTCTCGAGCTGCATGGCCGTTAGGCGGACTTGGCCTTCCGTCTTCGGCACCTTGACCATGGGTACCATACATGATTTTCTTTGTTCCATGACTAGAAGTCGTTGGAGGTAAGGGTCGATCACTGCTTGGCACTGCTGGAAGAACTCTTGCCCAAGAATTATGTCAAAAAGATCTAAATGAGCGACAGTGAAGTTGGTCTTACCTTGCCACTCGTCTAGCGTGATGCTCACTCCATGCGCGACTCCGCTCACAGGAGTCGCGGGTGCATTGACCGTCCTGAGTTGGGCGTTGCTTGAACTGTAACTCAACCCCAACCTCGTTGCTGCCTTTTTGGTCATGAGATTGACCTCTGCACTCGTGTCGACCAAAGCACAAGTGGGTTTTCCATTGATCTTAAGGTCAACATACTGCGCGTCGTATCCTCTTGGCTTCTCTGGCTACTTCGTGATGGCTCCGCATAGTCCTATCAATCCCAACTGTGTCGTCTCTGCACCTTGTCCTTGCTCCTGTGCGTCTTTCTCCTTCTGCTCTCGCAGGATAGCACTAAGGCTCTTCAGTTCGAGGCACCTTGCATAACCATGCGGCCCGCCGCATATGTAGTAGCCACCTTTGTTGGCAACCTCTATCTTCCTCTCCGTGTTGCCATGACGTCCAGACTTCTTGCCATCGGACTTACAGGTGTCATGCTTCTTGGGATATGGCCGCTGCTCCTCGCCTTTGCCACGATCTCCCCCACCATGGTCATGACTACCTCTCATCTCTTATCCTTTGGCTCTGTCGGGCTTCTCTTGCTTGAAGTCTGTCAAAGCTTCGGCCAGCGTGATGGCTCATCTATGGTCCTGACTTGCCGACGTTCCAACTCCGTCCTGGGCCAATTTTTCAGCCCATCCATGAAGTGGAACAACATATCATCATCCGTGAGGTTAGGAATTTGAAGCGTGAGGGTAGTGAACTCCTGCACATATGCACGGATGCTGCCCGTTTGCTTCAGCTCCCTAAATTTGCGCTTCACCTCATAGATGACGTTGTTAGGGAAGAAGGTTTTCTTGAACTCTTTTCGGAATTGCTCCCAGGTGTTGATGGTGCACGTCCCCTTCCCTATCTCGGCCTCCTTGCGCCTCCACCATAGCATGGGCATCTCTGAAAGATACAACACATCAGTGTTGATCTTACTCTCGTCGCTCTTCAACTCGTTGCACTTGAAGTAATTCTCCAAATGCCAAAGGAAATTCTCCACCTCTTGCGCGTCACGGACGCCTTTGAACGTAGGTGGCTTGGGAGCCTCGACCCTGGCCTCCCTATCTCGATCAAGCGATGATGATCCTCCAACTGCCACACCTTCCTTGAGTGCTTTCATCTCGGCCTTCATGGTCTCAATCGTGCTCAACGCCTCCATGAGCCGACACTCCAAGGAAGTGATAGCCTCCTTCATCTCAAACTCGGCCCACTGACGTCCCTCCAACTCCTTACAGATGTTTTCGGTCTCTTCAAGGGTGAAGTCCTCAAGTGTCTTGAACCTACCATCAACCACGTTCAAACGCCGGCCTAATATCTCCACGGCCTGCCTCGCCACTTCAACCCTTGCGACCCATTCTTCTCCAGCGGTGACGTCAATAGGCTCCTCGCCACGTTCCTCGTCATTTGCTTCGGTTGTCGAAGGTGGATGAGATGTTAGCGCCTCGCTTAGTGTGGGATCCAACAACATTTCCTCATTACTCTTTTGGTGCTTCTTTCCCTTTCGGGTCTTCTTTCCACCATCCGGACGGACATTGGTGGTGCTAGCGGCGCTCACGTCTCCTTCGGTTGCCATTCCCTTAGTATTAAACCTTCGCTCTGATACCACTTTGTCACGGACTTAGAGTCTTACTAAAGCTCTGTGTGGCACTTGACAACTTACTCACGAATCTTTCACGATCTTGTAAGCTCAAGTAAGCCCTTTGAAACTAAGATCGCTAAGAGAACAAAAAGAAGACTTAGAGAATTTTGGAAGAAGGCTTTTGTATTGCTTGGAAGAATGCTTTACACTTGAGTGATTGCTTGGATGGTTGGATGCCTTGCAAATGAATGGCACCACCTATTTATACTAACTCCTAGGGATTAAAGTACAATTTTAAATTACTTTCTAAGTCCCTAAACTTATTTACACAAAAGCCCCTCTCTAGAATTCTCTACACACTCTAGAGAATTCTAAGGCTTTCTTTGGAAACTATCTAAATTATTCTAGAGAATTTTCTCTAGCCTTCTTGAATAATCTAAAGGGTTCTAGAGTCTTCCGAAAACCTCTCCACAACTCTAAACCCTTCCGCCCCTACTCGTACACAAAATTTCACTGTGATGTGGCGGGACGTGACACTATACTACCCTAATCTAGCCAATACTAAGACTCAATAAAACATAAAATTCAATAGAAAATCCTTACCAATCCTAAAAATCACTAAAAACTCCTAAAATTGGCTAGATTTTACTTATTGGGTTGCCTCCCAAGTAGCTTGATTTAACATCGCGACACAACGTAGACCATTTGATTACGTAGACCTCATTAAGATATCATTCTTCTATCACCTCTTTGACTTCCTCGGATTTCCCCAAGTAGATTTTGATCCTTTGACCATTCACCTTGAACCTTTGTTCCTCATTCTCAAGTTCAACCATTCTGTGTGAAAATACTTCTACCACTTTGAATGGCCCAGTCCACTTGGACTTGAGCTCGTCAAGAAACAATCGCAACCTTGAATTGAATAAGAGCATCAAATCGCTGGGAACAATCTCACACTTTTCAATCTTTTTATCGCGATACCTCTTCATCATCTCCTTATACAAGGCTAAACTTTCATATTCTTTTAGGTAAAACTCATCGAGCTCATTCATTCCATTCAATCTTTGACGTGATGCGGCATCATAATCCAAATTTAACTTCTTGAGTGCCCACATAGCTTTGTGCTCTAACTCTACAGGCAAATAACAAGACTTCCCAAACAAAAGTTGGTAGGGTGAGAGTCTTGAATGCAGTGTGATAGGCCATTAGAGCATCATCAAGCCTTCTTGATCAATTAGTTTTGTTCATATTCACAGTCTTTGAAAGGATCTACTTAACCTCTCTATTTGATACTTCAACTTGCCCACTAGACTACGGATGATAAGGAGTTGCTACGTTGTGATGAACACCATACTTCTCAAACAACTCCTTGAATAACCTATTACAAAAGTGAGAACCTCCATCGCTAATAATCACTCTTGGTGTACCAAATCTTAAGAAGATACACTTTAAAGAAATGTGGTGACACTCTTCCATTTATTGTTTGAAAGCGCAACAACTTCCGCCTTTTTAGACACACAATCAACCACTACAAATAAGTACTTCAGTCCATTTGAGCTCACGAATGAAACCATGAAGTCAAGACCCCAAATATTAAATGACTCAATCAACAGTATAGGATTTATTGGGAGTTCTTGCTTTCTTGAAATACCTCATTCTCTTTGGCAGCGATCAAAAGACTTGGTGAAATCATGAGCATCTTGGTGAATAGTAGGCCAATCATACCCATACTGCAACATCTTATACCATTATGATTGATGAGTCAGATATTTTGACTCATTTAATGCTAAATATTCAAAGTGTTAGTGTCCTCAATGCCTATTTTATCCTCTAAACTGATGTTAGAATGTTGATTTGCAGCAATGAAGGCAAAAGACCAAGGCAAGGGAATTACCGGGAAAAAAGGAGCAAATAATGATGAAAAGGCTGAAGAAATGCAAGGCTGGAACTCGCCAAAAGTTCCAGCATGCCAGCCCATGGACAAGTCCAACTCGGCGATCAAACTGATGGTTCGACGACGCATCGAATGGATCGGTGATTTCAACTTTGATCGCCTAAAGTTACAAAAGAAAAGTGGTGAAAATCCAAGCCAATAAGGTGATGGAAAGGAGCACTCGACGCATCGCTGACCTGGTCGGTGAAGCTCGACTTATTTCGTCGAGTGACTCCAAAGCTGAAATTCTAGGAAAGTACAAATGCAATTTTCAAAAGAAGAAAAAGCGAGTTTTGGAGATTTTGAGAATTCACACATTGTCTAGTTCTGGGTTTTTTATCCCTAACATTCTAAAAATTGGTTTTACACTTTTTGAGTAGAGATTTAGGGTTTATTTGACTTGGAATTCAATTTGAGCATTTAGAATACTTGCGGATTGTTGCCCAAGCTGATGGAAAACATTGTTGGTAATGATTTCTTGCTCTTTATTATGGGTGTTAGTATTTATTGATTTTATTGTTGATTTGAAGTGGGTTCAATTAATAGTCGAGTTTTAATTGATGAATTGTAGTTGCAAATACAGTTCTAGTTTAGCATTCTAAGTTTGCTTGAGAAAGAAGTTTAGAATAAATTTTATTGGTTGATGATTGTAGTGATTGGGTTATTGTAGACTTAGGTTGAGAGAGTGAGTCTGAACTCAATCCTACTAATCTAGCTTGAAAAAATAGATTTATTGAGGTATTGGGTTGTGTACATGTGTTGTGCGTGTTGAGGTTCGAGAGAACTCACTTGATTCGTGATAGTTGATTGAGAAATAGCTATTACACCTAAGGTATGGCCAAGCCATTTAACTTGAACAACTTTTAGTAAATAAGAATTATCCATTTGGCGAAATTGGCATTCAATTTATCACACTCCCAAGGATCTCTCTCTACTTGTTTACTCCCGATTATTGGCAACTGTTAATTGTTCACTCAAATCCCCGCATTCGACATTAATTGTTTAACCCCTTGTCATTTACTTTATTTGTTGCGAAAATGTCTACTTCTACAAATGATTAGAACACCATTTTACTTTGTAATCGAATTCTTTACTTTATCACTCCATGTGGGATCGACCCAACTCTTAGTTGGGTTTATACTTGTTAGCGACCACCTACACTTAGAATCAGATGAAGTGTAGTTGGCTACTCTTAATCAGGTGAAGAGATGAGTGTTAACGGGAGCAATGCTAGCCAACTTGGGCACAATGATGACATCATTAATTTGCACGATATCAACGAAGATTAGTTGGGAAGTGTGGTGTTATTCGATTTCCTCCAACTATTGGCAATGCGGTGTTTCATGTGATTAGCACTATGTTGCAGCTGTTGCTAATGAAAGGTCTCGTTTGAGGTCTTGCTACTGAGTATCCTCATCACCGCATCCAAAACTTTATCGATTTGTGTGGAACATTTTCATTTAGGAACATCACTCAGGAATCACTCCGATTTCGTTTGTTTCCCTTTTCTCTAATGGGCGAGGCAACAAAGTGGTTGGCTGATTTACCAAATGATTCAATTACTTTTTGGGAGGAGCTCCTGATGCATTTTATGTAAGGTTTTTCCCTTTCTTGAAGATGGTAACATTGAGGGACAATATTCAGAACTTTAAGCGAGTGGATAGAGAACCTATTCATGAGACATGGCTGATGTTTCAAAAGTTGCTACTCCAATGTCCAACTCATGGACTCCCGAACAATTTGTTGCTATAATATTTCGACCAGAGTCTAGGTTCAGTCAACAAGGGTGTGGCTGACCAGCTAGTTCGGGGAGGAATCATGCAACAACCGTTTGACATAGCATCTACTCTTCTTGAAGAGATGACAAAAATCAACCATGTTTGGTACACTAGAGAAAATCAAGTGTCTCATTTGAACTTCAGGATGACAAAGGAATAAATAGAAAAGGACCAAGAGTAGGATGAAAACATGGCCAAGATGATTACCCAAATGGACCTATTGTAGAAACATGTCATGGGAAGTGGTTCGAAGGCTGTGAATATGGTCGGAGTTAATGGAGTGAACCCTGATGAAGAACACTTTGAAGTTATGCACAATGAAGAAGTGCATTTCTTGGCAAATCATGCAGGTGGTTTCCGTCAGAGCTATCCAAGGTCGAGTGGAAATCAAGGTTGGAACAGGGATCGTGATGATTGTTAGAGAGACTGAGATAGAGAATGGCGTGATTGTGGTACTAATTAGAGAGAGCGGGGTGGTAACAAAGAACGATATGTACCTCCCCATGAGCGTCAAAATCCAAAAGAGCCAAGGGCTGATCCTAAAAACATCCGGATCGAAGATATGTTTGCACGCATTCTCAACAAAGTGGAAGGATCACACAAGGTGCTAAAGGAAATGAAATATGGCGTATGTTCTCTAAACCAAACAGTTACCTCATATTTGGTATCGATTAAGCAGTTGGAAGCATAGATGGGTCAAATCTCGACTCATTTAAACCCAAGATCAAAAAGAGGTTTACCGAGTGATACCATGGCTAACCCAAAGAATGAAGCTTGAAATGATATCTTCGTCGTGCCAAGACTTTAAATAAGGCGATTCTTGGGAGGCAACCCAAATTTGTTGTCTTTAATTTTGTTGTTTGAATAACGGTTGTTAGATATGCAGGTTGAAAATTTGAGATTTAGGGAAATGAGGTAATTAGGTGAGCTTAGGTACTGATCGGCGACTCGCCCAATAGGTCGGTGAGCCCAATGTGAATTGCCTTTTCGACCAACTAAAGGGTTAGAGTTCTGTAACCTTCGGCGGGCAAAAGTGCCATTCTGCGCATCGCCGAGTGGGTCGGCGACATAAGTGGCATCGCTGATCGAGGCGCAAACTGAAGAGTAAAAAAGGGTTTCCAACCATTTTAAATTCAAAACTCTCCTTTATTTTGCATTTTTCAACTCTTGCACTCTTACACTTCAAATCTAGATTATATTTTGCTCGTTATTTTGTATAGGGATCATTCGCTTGGGGGAATTTTGCATTTTACTTCCGTATTTGCTCGTCTATCTTTTGTTTCGGTCTACTTTTGAGGTTGGTGTCCCAAACTTGGCTTGATTTTTAGTAGTTTGTGATGCATGCTTGTATTTTTATTGGATCTATTGCATAATCTTGCATAGTTGGTTGATTTTTAGTTAAGGGTTATTGTCGTATCATGTTTACTTTTGTGTATTAGCCCATAATTGTTGAAATCCGTGTTCAAATTGATTGAAATCATGGGTGTGTAGGAGTTATATGTTGGGTCTGGTGAGGGTGAAGTCTGAGTAACCTGACTGAATTTGCCGAATGAAAGAGCGGGTGACGTCATTCTTAATGGGTAAAAGACATTGATTGGTCAATTTTAGACAAATCAGGGCGAAGGCTGAGTATCCTGAGGTCATTATTGATTTAGGTCTGGGATTAATTGCATAGAATAGGGCTTTAATTTCATTATATGGGATGTGTTGAAAATTGAAGGTCACAGTCAAAAGTTGGCACGAGAGACAAGTCGGCGAGCTTAATCGAGCTCGCCGAATGATTCGGTGGTTTGCCAAGTGACCTCTCGATCACTTTTTGGCTCTTAGTTTTTACTAGTTTGATTCTGTAACATTCGGCGGTATGCGAGAGATCTTGGAGTTCACTGGACGACTCGTCGAATGTCTTTGCTATCGCCCTTTGTCAGCCCCAAATTTAGTTAAATATTCTATAACTTTTGGCGAGCCACTTTTAGTTCGCCGAATGAAGTCGACAAATCGCTGAGAAACCCTAGACTTTGTTGACCTGGGCAGAATTTTGTGAAATGTTGTTCTATAACTTTCGGCGAGCCCGACATAGCTCATTGAATGAGTTCGGTGAGTTTTTCTACATCTTTTCGACAATGATTTTTTGATTGAACTGTTTCTAACTTATTGGTTCATTCTGTGTTGTCTTGAAGATATGGTCAGACCCAAAGTTCCAGTAGAAACCAACCACCTCGGAAGAAAGCATAGGGAATAATCATTAATGAGGATGTTGCTCCCCACGAGTAACACAACCCAAACTTCCTCTGACAGGGGGAAAAAGCATAAAAATAGGAAAGGGTCCTATGGAGCCAAGTTCGACTGATGAGAACTCTGATAGCATGGCCATCTATGACACCCACCTCATCACTTCGAAATCTGAAAGTTAGGATAACTCGGGGTCTAGACCGCCAACATCTGTATCCAAGCCTGAGGATGATAAAAGTCTTCAGAGAAGGCGAGCAGAGTTGCGCTCTAAAGCGATGCATGATCTGGTCATAATACCGATTACTCCAACACCTCTGACATTTCCAACACAGATTATTGAGCAGGAACCACTAGTGCCCCCAGTACAGGCACCTCTACCTCGATCGCTGAACATACTTAAGGCTGCCAGGTTGAGGACTATTTTAGAAGAAAGAAGGTTGTCTACAGATCGAGTGGTGAACATGTATCCAGAATGGTGGAACACCATTAAGTTCCATAAGTTTGAGAGATTCACACAGCCCCGAGGCTCATACATATCTTTATGAGTCCGGGAGTTTTACACAGAGTATGGGAGGCTGGTTCCAAAGGGGAAGAAGAAGGCCAACTCATTTGCACCAGTTGATCATGTGGTGGTGCGTGGTAAAAAGGTGAAATGCACTAGTATGGACATTAATAAGGTGATGTGGTGTACTATGAATGTGATCCACTTCTTAGTGAATCAGATACAAAAGAAGACTGTTGATAACCTAAAGGGGTGGTTGGCTCCTCGGATTTTTGACATCATATCGTTGTGGATCAAGCCAGGAGTTCAAATTAAGATAACGGGTCTGAATGTATTTGCGCGGTATTGGTTTGGATTTATTAGCAGCACCTTGATGCGTTTCCAGAATGAGTCCATACTCCGGCATCCTAAGGCGGCTTTGTTGGTTTCCATTATTGACCTGGATAGACTGAATCTCGAGTTGATTATTGAGCAAGATATGGTCATGAGGGCCAAACAGAGTCAGACATCACTTCTTTTCTCGGTGTTGATCATAGAGTTATGCCCGCGTGCTCGAGTGCCTTTTATGTAGAAGATGGATGTAGAAGTGACTCCCACTTCCTAGACTGACATCCAGAGGATTGAGGCCGAGTACACTAGAGACGAGGGTGAGAAAAGGAGAGCGGGGTCGGTGGACACTTCCCCGGTTGTAGATGTGGAGATGCTAGAGACAGAACAACCCCTCCCACTAAGGCCGGTGAGCCTGCAGGTACTCCTAGCAGTACTTCTACTTCTCCTTCTTCGTCTGCTACTACTACTACTATTGCTGTTGCTACTCGGCCACTATTGACACAAGTGATGCTATTCAAAATGGGCCATCTAGCCCAATCAGTTAACTTACTTGCTTCCCGGGTAAAGGCAGTTGTCCCCAGACTGATTGAGAGGGCCATTATTGATGCCATTGCACCTATCCAAGCTGAGTTGTGGGAGCACAAGGATTTAATCACCATACGTGGCCTAGCTTTAGACGCCCTCACGTTGCGAGTGGAGGCATGTGAGTAGAGTGGGTGCCAGTCAGCTGATGTCATGACTTTGACAGTCGATGTTGTGAGTGTGAGACATGATGTGGATGAGCTTAAATCCACGAATCTGTCTATGTTTTTTGGCACTGTGGACCTTTCTGAAGTTTTGAGTAAAGAGATGACAGTTATTTCTGAGATCCCTCTAACTACTACGATCGGAGATGCTGCTATAAATGATGAGGATGTCGAGTACTGATGAGGATGAGCTTAGTACCCATAATGCAATTGTGTATGATGACTTGTAGGACCTAGAGGGTGCGATGGTACAGACGGCCTTGGAGGCCTCTATAAGAGACACTTTGATGAGTTGCTCTTGAAGTGAAAAGGATGGAGATGAGATGGGCACTGATGCCCAGATTGAGAGAGCCCCGGATGTGCAGAGTTCACCTCTGGCTTAGCCTGATAATGGGATCTTGAATCTATTTTAGTTTTACTTTTGAGACTGTTTCTTTATTTTGCATTACCTGCCTCCTTTTGGTTGCATTTAGTTTGTTGTGAATATTGGCGTTGATAGATTGTTTTGGATGCCTATTGTTTTTGACAATCAGTTTTTGGTTTTTAATGTGAATGTTGGTTTTTTATCCAAATTTTAAAATTCCACCTCTTGATTTTTGGAATGTGGTTGTTCTCTTGAATATTTGAGTATTGGTTGTAATCAATACCAATGACTTGAATAGTGCTTTTGATTGAATGATATGTTTGTCCAATTCCAATGAGGCAAAAATTTGAGTTGCATAAGTCATGTGTGAACTCTTAGCATTTCATTCTGACTGGCCGATTGTTGAAATGGATTTTGTGATGATCATTGCATGCGAGTTAAATTTGTAGAATCTTGATTGATTATTGTGTTGAATGCCATGTGTGATGATATTGTCTTGAAATATGTGACTGGTAATACCTAGAACTTTCCCCGTTGGTCCAATCGACTAATGTAGGCGAATGATAGAGATGATCTTAGGCACAAGTTGTTGAGAATGAACCAAATTGCTTTTATACCTTCTTGTGACCACCTTGTGAGAGTGTGAATCTAGCTTGGCATCAATTGAGCCTAACCTTTTCTTTGGATGAAACATGAACACAATTAACCTCTTTTACCATTACCTAAAACCTTCATGAAGCATCGGTCTGTTTGAATAGCCAACTTAGGCCAAAATCCTAAGTTGGGGTGTGGTGAAAATTGAGGAAAGTCAAGAAGGTTGTGAAAAATCTACCCTTGACGGATTGTGTAGAAAAAGATGGAACCCCTCCATATAAAAAAAAAGAGAAGAAAAAGATTAAAAAAGAATGTTGCAAGGAATCTTGTGCAATGGATAAAACAAAAGGGGTATCCAATAAATCATGCTTAAAAGAACTTAGGGTAGATTGTGCTAAATCAAAAAGAGTGAAAGAAAAGAGAAAAAGTGAAATGAAAGTCATGCTTTATGAAGGTAGAAGTAACTAAGTCAAAATGATCATATCTTTACCCTCAGCCCCGTTACAAGCCTTAAAAGACCTTAGTGATCTTGATTGAGCTTCATGTCATGTTGATTGGAAAATACGGGCAAGCCTGTGGGTAGAATCATGCATGTGTTTTTTCTTTGAGAGTGTGAGAGTTGATTTTGATTCCTTAATTCTTAAATTTGGATGAGTTTTGTGTGGGCATGGTATCATTCTTGATGTGAGGGCATTCAAATACTTTTGTTAAGCTTGAATTTACATTTAAAGCAAGAATTGTGAGCTTGATTTGTATTTGGTGATGACTAGTCATAGTTTGAAACTTCTAGTGCACAATTGAACATTGAACATTGTATTGCTAGATTGAACCTCGTGTGCATTCATATTGAGTCTTGAGTAGCATTATTTGTAGACATCTCTGTTGAGCTGATTGATCTTCTATTTTACTTGAAGACAAGCAGAAGTTTAAGTTAGGACAGTTGATGAGTCAGGGATTTAGAATCATTTAGGGCTTAACATTCAAAGTTTTAGTGTCCTCAATGCCTATTTTATGCTCTAAACTAATGTTAAAATAGTAATTTGCAGCAATGAAGGTAAAAGAGCACAGCAAGGGCATTACCGGGCAAAAAGGAGCGAAAAAGCCGAAAAAGGTGAGAAAAGCAAGAAGGTACTCGCCAAAGCTACTCAGCGACTGTGAGTCGCCGAGTGGCTCTTCAACTCACCAAAATATCCAGCATGCCAGCACATGGACAAGTCCAACTAAGCGAGAAAATTGATGATTGAATAATGCTATCAAATACACTTCATCCAATTCTAAGCATCAACGATTGATTGTAATTATCAACTACAACAGCAGCAAATAACACGAATAAACAAGTAATGAGACGGGTTCTTGGGATGTGATTGGATTATAGGCTAAGGTAGACAAATGGGTAATTGCAATTGTTAGTAAATAGTTGTAAATCAGTGAATAAACTAGACTTTAGTGGGGATAAACTTTCTCTCGAACAATTTATCCCGAATCAAATTGGTTTCTATCGAACACCAACAATGGGCAAATAAGAACAGCCTACGCTTTAGTCCGTTCACTCTCTTGAGCTGAATGTGTGGAAAAAGATTAAGGATTCACTCTCTCGAGCTAAACCTATGACAACCCAATACCCACAGACCATCAATTCAATAATCTTGGTTTTAAAACCTCTCTCTCGAGCAAGCCAAAAACACGAAGGTAGAGTTGCATTTGCAACTACAACCCTTTAAATTAAACCACAATTAATGATTCAAATCACTTCTAAATAACATTTAAACTATCAATTAGCAATACCCATAAACTAAATCAACCCATAATCACACCCCAAGAATTGGGATTATAGCTAGACATCATAAAAAGATGAAAATCGTTAACAAATTGTGTTTTCATCAACTGGGTAAGATTAATTTCGTCTTTACAAAGGTCAAGATTGAAGAATCTCAAAGACCCACTTCCAATTTCTCAAAAATGGAAAACTTCTATTCTTCAAAGCTAAGAAAAAGTTTGTCTTAAAACTTAGAGTTCTCTCTCCAAAACTGATTTACAAAAGATAGATATTATGAAAACCTGATAATAAACTTATTATTCAAAAATGTATTTATAGTCACCAAAAATATGTTGCGAAGTACCATTCGGCGCAATAAGTCGAGATCGCCAATCAACTCGGCGATCCACCCTTTGGTTAGTTCCATTGCCTATTTGCTTTGGCCTTCAGCATCCTCAAATTCTATAACTTTGGGCGATCCAACATTGCATTGCGGAACCATTCGGCAACACGTCGACTGCTCCTTTCTATTGCCAACTTGATTTTTGCCTTCAGGGCTTGGTACATTGGAACTTTAGGCGAGATAATAGCCATTCGGCAACTCGCCCAATGGATTAGGCGATCAACATGCCTTTTTTTCTTCGTTCCTTCAGCTGCCTTGTTCCTTTTTTGCCCATTAGTGTCCATGCTTCGTTCCTCAATCCATATACCTGAAAATCAAGGATTTTACATCAGTTATTTGAATAAAACAAGCATTTGAAGACACTAAAGCTATCCAAAGAAAGCCCTGAATGAGTCCAAATTGTGGACTTATCAACACCCCCAATGTAAACTTTTGTTTGTCCTCAAGTAAAACTCAAGTTCAACAATTCAAAAAGGATGTCTCAAATAGTGCTACATAAGACTCAATCATGAATGCACACAAAAAGACTCAACTTACTCATCCAAGGATCAATTGTGCACTCAAAGATTCAAGTTGTGTCCCACCATTATCAAAGATTCTCAAGTTCACAATACTTGCTTCAAATGCAAGTTCAAGCTCAACAAAGGTACTCAAATTCCCTCACACAAAGAATGATTCCATATTAGCACACAATGATTCAACAATTTGAAGTTCCAGAATCAAATGCAACACTCACACTCACAAAGACGAACACAATGCATGATTCACCCATACGTTTGCCTTATTTTCAAACCAACAATTGTTTCAACTCACTCAAGATCAAAAAGGTCTTTTCAAGGCTTGTAACGGGGCTGAGTGTAAAGGTATGGTCATTTAGGCTCAATGGCTGTAATTCTCATGAAATGTGGTGTGAACAACACTTCATTTCCTTTTCTTCATCATTCACATTGATGCTCAAAAGTCACCTCATTATTCACCTTCCATGGACTATTGGACACCCCATCTTCTTTGCATTTTCACAACTTTATTCCACAACCTTTTTTTTATTCTTTTTCTTTTTCATTCTTCTCTTCTTTTTTTTTTTTGAATAGAGGGGTTCCATATTTTTCAAAACCATGGGTAAAGGAGACTTCTTTGCACTTCTTGATTTACCTTCTCTTTTCACCACACCCTCAACTTAGGCTTTTGGCCTAAGTTGGCTATTCACACTAACCACATCTCGTGAGGATTAAGGGTGAAGGGATAAAGAAAGGTCACAATTTATCAAGTTTCTTCCAAGGAAAGGCTAAGGCTCAAAAGGGTGTTCAAGCAAGGATCACACACTCACAAGGTAGGCCACAAAAGAGGTATAATGTCGAATTGTTTCACACTCTTCAAAGTTGCCTAAGATCATTTCAAGAGATTGCATCACTTAGTCAACCGGACCAATGGGGCAAATTCTAGGTGTCATCACACATGGTTCACGGTAAGCTCATAACATAAGGCATTGACACCAACGTCAAACAAGACTCCACACTTTTGCTAGTGTGCAATGTTCATCACAATAGACTCAATTTGATAATTGGCTAGACACAACGAGATGCAAAAAGTTCGCATATTGCCTATGCAACTTCATTTGGCCTCATCGTAGCCGCACATTCATTTTTGTTAGATTATAAGAACTATTCAAGTCATCAGTATTGATCAAGACTGATACTCAAATTTGCAAGAGAACAGCCACATTCAAACACAAACAAGAGGTGGCACAAAATTTTTTGGAAGGGTCCAAAAATCATTTACATTCAAAATAAGGAGCCACAAGCTCAAACATCCATAAAACAATGCCAAAACACAATTAATAGCACAAAATCCAAATATATAAATAGAATAGTCATCACAAAAGGTACGCCTCACCCCCACCACAAATCAATAGTTATGTGTCCTCAAATGCAAGAAAATATCTAAAAAGTCAATAAAAATAAGACAGAGAGGGAGTTAAAGAGGGATCCTGTCTAAACATTCGCTCCATATGTCGGGGCATTCATGCCCGGTGTATCACTCTTAACTAGGGTATCAGTAACCGAAGTCACCTTAGAAGCAATACCAGCTCCACTATGCCCTGCCCTGGACACGTTTGTCAGCGATTTCTGAATCACCGACTATACAATAGTCTCCTCCAGATCTAGAAGGTCTCCATATATGCTCTCTTCTCTCATCTCAATCTGCTCCTCGTTGGTCTCTACCTCCGACTGATCAGTTGCTATGTCATCCATCCATACATATCTGGTGGTAATCGATGGAATATCAGATGTAGCAGGAGCATCCTCTGTCTCATCTTCCTTAAATAAGGTGGTGAAGTCTGTAGACTTGAGGTAGTCCACATCCTTCCTCAGATCTGCCACCTTGGCTCTCAAAGTTGTCACCTCAAAAAACTCCCCCTGTCTACTCTCACAGGACGTGACTCTCACAGTCAAATCATCAACGGAAGCCCAGAGGGGGGTCAGTGCAGCTAAAACAGTAGCCTCAATCATCCATGACACAACAGCCTTCAATCTAGTAGCACTCACATAAGCCGAGTGGGCTAAGTGTCCTATCTTTAGGAGCATGGCCTGACTGATCTTAGTAGGTTGGGCTGAGGTAGAAGCACCTGGAGCCTGTGAAGAAGAAGTAGGAGTAGATGTACTTGAAAGCTCAGAGGCCGGAGTAGGAAAAGATGCCTTTGTAGGTAGGGAATCAATGTCAACCTCCGGGGATATATCAACCAGAGCTGCTCTCCTTCTGTCAGCCTCCTCTCGTGTGTATTTGGCCTCTATACCCTGATATTTGTGGACGAAGAGGGACTAACCTCAATATCTCTAGTCACATCCCAAGGCACTCCATCACACCGGCATAACTCTGTGATCAAGACCGGGAATGGTAGGGAAGTCTACCTCTGCTTGGCCCTAATGGCCATCTCCTACTCAATAAGGTGTCCCAGGTTGATAATCCTCTGGGATATGATGACCCAAGGCAGGCCGCCTTAGGGTGGCGTAGGATGGACTCATTTTCGGATGGCATAATGGTGCTGCTAATGAAGCCAAACCAGAATCGGGCAGCAATACTCAGATCCCTATTCTCTATGGGGACCCCTGTCTCGATCCACCTAGGGGTGGTATCGGAAATCAATAGAGCAAGCTAGCCCTTCAAGTCATCTTAGGACTGAGTAGTAGCCAAGCCCTCATATACCACTGTAGCTCCTAGACCCCTTCCAAGTACAGTATTAATGTACTCACTACTGCACCCGACTTTATTTCCCTGGACCATAACCGACTTAACTGCTCTGAATTTGTTGGCCTTCTTCTTCCCCTTTGGCACCAGCTCTTTGTATGTTGTATAGAACTCCCGAACCTATGTAGGTATGTACGAGCCTCAAGGTCTAGTGAACTACTTAAAGCGTTGATAATGAATAGTGTCCCTCACTGAGGAGTATTTACCTTCAAGACCTTCATTGGAGAGTAGCTTCTCTTCAAAGATAGTCCGCAACCCATCGGTTTTTAGTCTGTTGAGAAGCCTTGGAGGAGGGACTACTGGTGGCACTGGAGCCACAGAAGGTGTCAGAGCTGGAACTGTATCTGCCGGAGAAGAGGCTACTGGACTCTAGCTGAGTCAGAATGAGATCCAGCACGAATCATTGCTCTTTTGAATTGTAAGGGTTGGTCATCCTCCGGCTCAGATAGTGCAGTCTAGGAGTTGATTGACTCTTTCTCCCTACCAGAGTTGTGCTCCGGAACATCAGATGCGGGCCTCTTGCATCCCGTTGGAGGCTCTGTTCTTCCCTTTTCAGGAGGATTTGTTCCCCATTCATTGATTACAATACCCCGTGCTCTTTTGTGGGGTGGCATGTCAATGTTGGTTCTTTCCATATCTGCAAAACATCAAAAATAATTCAAGTAAAAGCACAGAAGAACAGAGTTGCAGATAGACTCGCCGAACCGATCGACGAGTCGCCAAATCTCTTTGGCTAGCCAGATCGGGCTCGCCGAAAGGATTGGCTTGAAAATTCCCAGAAAAATGGCATGTTGGCGATAGAAAAGGCCTTTTCGCGACCAAGGACTAGCCTACCGAAAATTACAGTGCTTTTAGGGATTAGGGGCGCAGACCAAAGGGCGATTAAAAAGGGCATTCGGCGATTCGCCGAGTGTACTCGGCGACTTCAGGCTTCTCGCTAAAGTTACAGAACCCAAATCAGGTTTAAGCATGAAATTAAAGGCGATAAGGGTACCTTCGGTAAACTGCCGAGTGGTTCGACGAGCTCGACCTAGCTCGCCAAACGACCCAACGTGCCTACTTTCAACCCTAACTTCTAAATTCAACCCCACAACCCCCCAAAAATGAAATCAAAGCATGCACTATTACAATTAAACTAAGACCCATACTACCCATTCCCTGGGGGTACTGATACTTCTCCCGGTTTGGCCAAATTTGGCCATTTAACGACTTTTGCCCTTAGAAATGACGTCAACCGCTCCATCATTGGGAAAATTACGTCATTTGGCACAAATGTGGGTTACTTAGACTTCACCCGACTAGACCCAACAACATGCAAGAACAACCCCACAATTTAAATCAATTTTAAGGCACAAAATTTTGGGAAATCAACATTATAGGAATTACAGGCACGATATTCAGATTAACATAGGCACACACATACACAACTATGATCATAGAGGCCCATCACACATCACCAAGACAAAATCAATTGCAAAAGAGTACAAATTGCTAAATAAAAACTCAGGGTTTGAAAAACCAATCTTAGATGCTGAATAAATACTTTAAAACGCTAGGCGGCAAAAAAATCCAACTCCGACAGAAATCCGACGACTAAAATGTGATAAGAATATAAGAAATATAGAAAATATTGTGTGGGTGTGAGTTTTGGAAGTTCAAAAGTGAGGGAACCGTTCGCCGACACTGCATTGCGGAACCGTTCGCCGACACGTCGACTTCTCCTTTCTATAACTGACTTGATTTTTGCCTTCAGGAGTTGGCACATTGGAATTTTAGGCGAGATAATAGTCATTCGGCGACTCGCCCAATGGATTAGGCGATCAACATGCCTTCTTTTCTTCGTTCCTTCAGCTGTCTTGTTCCTTTTTTGCCCATTAGTGTCCATACTTCGTTCCTCAATCCATATACCTGAAAATCAAGGATTTTACATCAGTTATTGACACAAAACAAGCATTTTAGGACACTAAATATATCCAAAGAAAGCCCTAAATTAGTCCAAATCATGGACTGATCAGTGACGCGCCGAACGGATCGGCAAAGTCAACTTTGATCGTCTAAAGATACAGAAGAGAAGTGGTGAAAAGCCAAACCAAGAAGGCAATGGAAAGGAGCACTTGGCGCATCGTTGACCAGGTCGGCGAAGCTCGACTTATTTCGCCTAGCAACTGCAAAGCTGAAATTCTGGGAACGTATAAATGCAATTTTCAAAATAAGAAAGAGCGAGTTCTTGAGTTTTTTAGAGTTCCCACATTGTCCAGTTCTGGGTTTTTAATCTCTAACATTCTAAACATTGTTCTTATAATTTTTGAGTAGAGATTTAGGGTTTATTTAACTTGGAATTCAATTTGAGCATTTTGAAGACTTGGGGATTGTTGCCCAAGTTGATGAAAAACATAGTTGGTAAACATTTCTTCTTCTTTATTATGTGTGGCTAAACCCTCATTCTTAGGGATGTGATTATGTGCTTGAATGTTTCAATTAGCTTATGGGTGCTATTATTTACTTATTTCATTGTTGATTTGAAGTGGTTTCAATTAATAGTTGAGTTTTAATTAATGAATTGTAGTTGCAAATACAGTTCTAGTTTAGCATCCTAAGCTTGCTTGAGAAACAAGTTTTAGAATCAAAATTATTGGTTGAAGATTGTAGTGATTGGGTTATTGTAGACTTAACTTGATAAAGTGGGTCTGAATTCAATCCTACCAATCTAGCTTGAAAAAGTAGATTGATTGAGGTATTGAGCTGTTTACATGAGTTGTTCTTGTCGAGGTTCGAGAGAACTCGCTTGATTCGTGATAGTTGATTGAGAAATTGCTATTACACATAAGGCCTAGCCTACTGAAGTTCAACAACTTTTAGTAAATAATAATCACCATTTAGCGAAACAGGCATTCAATTTATCACACTCCCAAGGATCATTCTCTACTTTTTTATTCCCGGTTATTGGTAGTTATTAATTGTTCACTCAAATCCCCCCATTTAACATTTATTGTCAACCCCTTCTCATTTACTTTATTTGTTGCATATATGTCTACTTCTACAAATGATTAGAACACCATTTTACTTTGTAATCAAATTCTTTACTTTATCACTCCCTGTGGGATCAACCCCAACTCTTAGTTGGGTTTATACTTGTTAGCGACCACCTACCTTAGGATCTAATGAAGTATAGTTGAGCGTTATCAATGATGTCCACCAATAAGAGAAGAATGATAAGCTTCTAATATACTCATCATCTAGACCTCAGGCACACAGAAACGAATAATCCCATCAGTACATACACAAAACAAGTAAGGCTCTTCCCAGAAAAATTTCTTCACATCAGATATGAATTTTATTCTTTGGTGGAACGACAAATCTGAATGCACCAAACCACTTGCCAAATAATTAGCGAAATCTGTGAATCAAGGGATAAGATCAAAAGAAGGAGTCAATACATGTTCATCGGGGAACGCATCGTTTATCTCAACTCCATCAACTAACTTCATCATTGCCTTTTCTTCTAATCTGGACAAGTGATCAACCGTTTGGTTTTTTGTCCCCTTTCTATCTTTCACTTCAAAATAAAATTCTTGCAACAACAATACCCATCTAATCAATCTTGGTTTTTCATCCTTCTTTTCCATAAGATACCTCAGTGTCGAATTATCAGTATGCACAATGAATTTAGTGCCAAGAAAATAGGATCTAAACTTTCAAACAAGAAGACTATAGCAAGCAATTCTTGTTCAGTAACCGTATAGTTCTGTTGAGCAACATTCAAAGCTTTGCTCTCATAGTTATATAGAATGAAGAAATTTCTCTCACATCTGCACCAATACTTCGCCAAGTGCCACGCCGCTCGCATCACATATAAATTCAAACGGTTGTCCCCAATCTGGTGAAATAATGATTGGTGCAGAAGTCAGATTTTCCTTTAGCTCTTCAAATACTCTCAGAAAAGCATCACCAAGCTCAAACTTTGACTCCTTTTCAAGTATTTTGCACAATGGGTGTGGAATTTTTGAGAAATCCTTTATGAACCTCCTATAAAAACCTTCATGCCCAATAAAACTTCTAACACCTTTTACATAGATGGTTGGTGGTAGATTTTCAATCACTTCAACTTTTTCTCTATCAACTTTGATTCCTTTCTGCAAAATTCTATGGCCATGAACTATAGCCTCTTTTACGATATAGTGACATTTATCCCCGTTAAGCACAAGAATGCACTATTCATACCATTTCAGCACTTGACCTAAATGTACCAAGCAATCATCAAACGAGAACCAACCACTGAGAAGTCATCCATAAATACAACTATTATGCCCTCCACCGTATCCAGAAATATAGACATCATATAAAGCTGAAAAGTTCTTAGCGCATTACACAACTCGAATGGCATCCTCTTGAAAGCAAAAGTCTAGTAAGGACAAGTGGAAGTACTCCTCTGTTGGTCTTACAGAGCAATAGAGATTTGATTGTAGCCCGAATATCCATCTAGAAAATAATACCAACCCTTTCCAGCAAGATGATCTAACATTTGGTCCATGAACGGCATTGGGAAGTGATCTTTCTCAGTCCACACATTCAACTTGCAATAATCCATACATACTCTCCAATCAGTCACCGGCCTCATTAGGATGATTCTTTGCATTGGGAACCACAATGGTGTCTCCTTTCTTTGGTATGCATTGGACTGGACACACCTAACTACTATTAGCAATAGGATATACAACTTCAGCATCTAAGAACTTAATGATTTCCTTCTTTCAACCTCTTGCATCGATGGATTTTTCTCAATGCTTGGCTTGCTATCCGGCATGAGTTGAATGTTGTGAGAATAAATACCCAGTAGAATGCCAATAATGTCAGGAATGGTCCATCCTATAGCCCTTCTGAATTGCTGCAATACCCATATCAAAGTCTCTACTTTCCCTTCATTTAAATAGGCAGCAATAATAACTGGTTAAATATTATTTTGGCCCTTCTGAATTGCTGCAATACCCATACCGCAAATGAGATTAAAGAGCTTTAAGTTCCAATTTTGGAGGCTCATCAGTAGATAGTTTTGTAGGTGAAGTGTCTAATGTACTGTGAGTTTTCGGTACTATTGATACGTTTCACTTAGGATTTGTGAATGTCTAGGGGATTTTTGTGTTAGTTTTATGTGTTTTTTGCTATAATTTCAGGAAATAAACTCAGGCGTGAAAAAATGAAGATGTAGATGAGGCAAGTGCTGAAAAAGAGCCACCTACGGACCGTAGGATGAGTGACGCTCCATAGATAAAGGTTGTGGGACGACCAGGCATGGCAAGATTAAAGCTCATGAGAATCTGACCAAGTGTGGAACCACGGTGGGGACTGACAGACCATCGAATGGCTTACGGTCCATCCTGCAGCTCCGTAGAAGTGATCAAAGGAGTGGTTCCAGTACTTGAGTTGAAATAATATAAGTATAGAGCGACGGAGGTGACTGACGGTCCGTCGTCTCACTGACGAACCGTGCTGCTGGTTCATGGAAGCTGACTGAGAAGGTAGATTTTTGAAGATATCAAATCGGCTAAGTACGGAGCCACAGAAGAGACCTACGGACCGTCATTCGACTTACGAACCATAGGTCAGCCTCATGGACTGGAGACGCGTCGTGCAGTTTTATTTCCTTATTCTGTTCCCTTTTATTTTAGGATTTGATTTCTATAAATAGGGTATGTAAACCTCATTTTTTGGGGGGAGATTTTATTACTTTTACTCTAGTTCTTGACTTGGGGAGATTAACTTGCAACTTTAGCAATTCTTAATTTCCTAAGTTCGTTTTTGAAGATATTGGTGTTGCAATTCAAGTTGAATTTCTGGGTTTATTATTCTTCTTACGTAAGTTCATAATTCTTTCATCTCAAACAATGAATTGTGTTCATATGATTATAGGTAACTAAACTCCACAACAAGGGTTGTGGGAGCCATGAGCAAATAACAAAGTATGAATAGTAAATAAACAATTCTTGAATAGTGTTTTGCATGCATTGATAATTCTTTCATTTAAAAGTATTTTAAACGGTGCGCAACGTTAGAACTCGCCTTGTTTCTACTTGCCGGACCAAGGAGGTAATCAACAAGAAAAGAATTATCAACATAGATCTAGTGTTATACTATCTAATAGTCTAGTGTCGATTGGTGCGAAGTAATAACTAAGCCAAACATCGATGTGATGTCTAATATGAGGTAAAGGTAAGGGTTAGTAAATTATACACACGTAGCCGGACCAAGGTGCAGGGTGAAATTCTCTAGATGTCGGACCAAG
>JAJONY010025407.1:0-30070 GCA_029582405.1 Solanum gandarillasii | reverse complement strand
CAAGAGTCTCTTCAATCTTGAGGAAGGTTTTGGATTAGGGTTCTTGAGAGAACTTGAGAGAAAATGTGTCTAAGTATGGGAGAGGTGTTTTGGGAAATGTTTTAGAGATGGGAATTGAACTAATGGTATATAGGAAATAACATATGCCCTTTGGAAAAATGGTCCAACACTTAGAAAAAAAATGAGGCGGGTGAACAGTAAAAACGCTCACTGGATATTACATTTCCTGCCGGACAGATTTTACGAAAATGGGCATAACTTCTTCGTCCGAACTCCGAATGAGGTGAAATGAAGTGCGTTAGGTAGCTAACTCAAAGGGCTTTACATGTATATGTTATGGGCCACCCAATTATTTGTGTGCTAGGAGATATGACCCTCCAAAGTAGACCCTCGGAAAGGCTTCACTTGGAAATTTCGGATTTTGATACGGTTGCTCTAAAATTTGGGTTAGATCCATTTTCCACTCAATTTGACCCCCTAAACAAGAATATGAAGTCGGATTTTCGAAAAACGAAACAGATTTTTTTTTTGATATAGCTAAACAAGTTTCCGGTAACTTCCGAAGCACGTTTTTAAGAACCTTTTGGGTCATTTCAGCACCAGTAGCCTTTGAGAGGCTATGGTGTTATTCTCTAATATGTTATGTTAATGACAGAATATGTTCCAAAGGAAGCTAATGAAGAATGTTAACTTAAATGCTTAAATGATTATGATGCTTGCTACTTTGATTTTATTATGAGTTACTTCCTTGTCATGTCTTATAAAATGTTTATGTCTCTTATGTATGTGCATTGGATAAAGATGGAAAGGATGAATGGTAAGTTCACTTTTGGTGTCCTTAATGTGGTACTTAGTGTTGATGGTGGTATGGGACACTATTCATACATTACACATAGTATAGCTTGGGTTACCTTAGGTGAAGGCTTTAATGTGATGAATTGACTTATATCTATTGGTTGTGATTGTATCATATGCCTGGTTTTCCTATGTTCATGAAGTTTTCTCAAATTGGCATACATCATGAATTTCAAATAAAACGTCCCTTTTAAAGCATGTTTTTCATGGTCATCATACTTAGTACTTAATTGTGCTAACCCATATTTCTCTTATTTTACTACAAGTGTAGGTTCCGGAAAGTGAGTTGCTATCTCTCTAGTTCAAGGGCTTGGATTGAGATAATTCCAAGGCTAAAGTGGTATGTACTCATAGAGCGAGGACTAGTACTTTTGATGTTTCTTTCTTTCATGTAATGGACATTGTTAGTATTTTCTATTGTAAAGGGTCATGACCCTACTTTTGTTTCAAGATATTGTTTAGATGGCCATGTGAGACGTATAGACTTCCATTTTTTTCAATGAGTATTTTGATTTTATGGATTTAAATGAGTTTTAAATTTCACACTATTTCGATTATCTTATGCAATGACATGCTATGAGACTTTTCAGAGTCTTGTACGCCGTGTGTCATCCGGGGTGTACCCCCGGGTAGTTACAAATATGGTATCAGGGCATGAGGCTTTGGGAATGGTTTTTTGGATTTATGTCTCAGAAGCCACGTTTAGTAGAGTCCTGTTCATCAGTGTGAGTCAGGACACATCTATAAGTGATAGGCTGTAGGACGTTAGGAAGCTACACTTTTTTCATTATTCTTGAAGTCGTTCCTTAGAGTTGAGCTCCATAAGTGTCCTTTTCCTAATCCTTATCTTGTGTTTATAGGATATGAATAGAAGAAGGACGCCCGCAAGAAGAGTGGAAGAGGAGATTGTGAATGAGGGAGTTCCTCCCCAAGGTCCTCAAGGTGACCAAGTTCCTCAAGGCAATAAAGTTCCGATTGAAGCTCCGGCCATGACCAATGAAGATGCTAGGTTGGCTTTTTTGAAAATGGCTCAAGCTGTAACTACTCAAGCCTAATCCATGACGGCCCAAGCTACTAGGGGTGTTGAGACTCATTTGAACCTCAATGTGAGTACTATGGCTTCTAGGTTGAGGAACTTTGTTGGGATAAATCCTCCAGTGTTTCTAGGTTCCAAGGTGGGAGAGGATCCCCAATAGTTTTTGGATGAGGCCTATAAGGTTGTTAATGTTGTGGGGGTGCCTTCTATAGAAAAAGAGGAACTAGCCGCTTACCAATTGAAGGATATTGCCGAAATTTAGATTACTCAATGGAAGAGCAATAGTCCTATAGGAGTGGGTCCTATAGAATGGGAGGAGTTTAAGAAAGTGTTCCTTGATAGGTACTTTCCCCATGAGAAGAGGGAGGTTAAGGTGGATGAGTTTATTAACCTTAGTCAAGGTAACATGAATGTCCTAGTGTACTCCTTGAAATTTACATGATTGTCTAAGTATGCCCCATCTTTGGTGTCAAACCCTAGGGATGTGTTGAGTAGATTTGTTATGGGTATATCCAACCTAGTTGAGGAAGAGTGTTGTAAGGCAATGCTCCATGATGATATGAACTTTCTAGGCTTATGATGTATGATTAATCTATTGAGGAGTCTAAATATAGGAGGAAGAATAGGGATATGAAGAGGTCTAGGCCTGATGAGAAAGGTCAACCTAGGTTCAAGAAGAGAGCCCCAAACCAAGATTCTTCAAGCACTCCTAAGGCTAACCATGAGAAAAGTGGTGGACCTCTATTTTCTAAACCTACTTGCACTACTTGTGGAAAGAGGCACTATGGGAAGTGCCTAGCCGGTACTAATAGGTGCTATGGTTGTGGGACGAATGATCACCAAGTGAGATATTGCCCTACACTTGCGAGCAAAGGAAGAGAGGCCAAACAAGCTTCTCCTAATGACACGGATCCCAATGCTCCAAGGAAGAATCATTTATATGTGCTTAAACTAACAAGGACAAAGGAGCTAATCTGGATGAAGGCATCAGTATGTGATAGTTCCTTATGGTTGTGAATGTTTTGCTAAGATCCCTACGTTGTTTTTCATGTTTGCCTTATATGGGTTTACTCTTAAGGGGGAGATGATATGTTGAATAGTAAGGTTGTTGAGAGTTCCGATATCCTTATCACTTTCTTCTATTCCTATTCAAGCTTGAGACCAAAAGTTCCTTGTAGCTTGTTTCATGTTTTGGAGTCATGTGTGATTATGTGGTTCCATGATCTCCTCATGTCATGCATGTTTTAATGAATTTATGTTTAAATGAGAAAATGAATTTTCATGATTGTGTTCCTCATGTCTATGTGCATCTAGTATGAGTTACCTAAATGCTTCATAAGTTGACTTGTTGAACTTGCTTGAATGTGTCCTTGAGAAGAGTTGCATAATTTGCCTTATGCTGGTGTATTGAGCATGATGTGAGTTGGAGAAGGAAATTCATCCAATGAAATGAGAAATGTTGAAGTTTTGGTGCATAATGAGTTTGTAGATGTAGTTCCTACTTCCTTGTGTTTAATTGATCTTATTGATGTGGAGTAGATGTTTCCTCATATGATTTATGCATTATATTGATGTGTCATGCATGATGGACTACTAGTCTTGAGTCATTATTTCCATTAAAGTGTTGAAAGTGTCATTCGAGGATGAATGTTACTAAGGGGGAGATACTGTACAACCCGAAAAATGGTAGGTTGAACTAGAGCCTAAGCGTGAGGGTTAACGTCAAGGGTTAAGGCAAGGGCTAAGAGTTTTGGGAGAAGGCCATGGTTAGGGGACCAAGGCTGCCTAATCTAGGCCTAGCCACTGCCTACTATGACCACGAGGGTCTTCATGACCCGTGGTGGCCACCACGATTCATGCTACCACCCATGGTTGGCATAGTAGTATGCCTTAGAAAGGTTCCAAGCCAAGGCTCACCTTCACGAGCCACTTCACGGCTCATGGGGTTGCCTTAGCTTTGTGGGAGTTGTGCAAGGTTGAGGGAGCTACTGCTTTAAAGACCACGGGAACCACCACGAGCCGTGGTGCCCTTGACGGTCCGTAAAGGTGGTCGTGAACACCACTTAGGAGCAATGGAAGGCAAGGCTTCAAGGCCTTGACACTGCCTCAAGAGCACGACCCCTACCACGACTAATAGTCTTGACCACGAATCGTGGAAGGTCTCATGGTTATGCCTTGGCCTCATGATAGGCATGGAAAGTTGAGGAGGCTACTTCCTAAGGAACCACGGGCACCACCACGAGCCGTGGTCTACTTCAAGATCAGTCCAAGTGGGCGTGGTCCCTAACAGGGCTTCCTAAGTTGAGGAGTTTTAAGTAATTTCCTTTTAATTAATTAATGTGTGGGGTCATTTTGAAATGTTTTATATCACTTGTATATACAGTTTTAAGTCTTAAAACACTCCATTAACTCCTTTATTCTCCAAAACCCAAATCAAATCAAAAGAGCTCTTCCCTCTCAAAAATTCTCTCTCTAGAAATTCCCAAAGAAAAAGAAAAAGAAGAAGTGGGAGCAAGGGTTGTGGATTCAAGGTGTTCTTCCTCAAATTTCTTTGGGATTCACAATAAAGGTATGGTGATCCTTTATCTAGGGGTAGCTTCCATCCACAGAGTCCATTCAAAAGTAGATTTCAAAGTTTTCAAGTTTCTCAAAAACCTAGGGTATTACTCTAAATCATGGGTTCCTTCTTCAAACGTCGTCAAAGATTATTTAATGACAAATTATGATTGAATTAGTGTTTAATTGATGATTTATGATGAAATTACTCGTAAGAACCCATGAATTACCTCAATTCCTAAATTGTGCCTTTATAAAGTGGGTTTGTTGATTATGAAAGTACGTGAATAGAATATGTCTAAATTGCTTTAGGTTATTGAACTATATCTTGATCCATGTCTAAATTGTAGTAAATTATTGGTGAGTTGGTGATTTTTGATTCATAGCCTTGAAGGACAAAGCATGAGGAATTGAAGTATCATCATGATGTCTCGTATACAAATGTGAATCTATTGAAGTTAATGTGATCATGTCTTGAATGTAATTGTGTTATGATTGAAAGGCTATTTCTCAATTTTACACTTATGAATGTTGATGATTGAATGTGAAGGATTCTTCATGGTATAGTACATCTTGAATTGTTAGGCTTATGCATCATTTTCTTGTATAAATGAAAGTATTGTTGATTGTTAAATCTTGGATCGGTAGGCTAATGGCACCCTTCCACACATGTTAATAATGAACCTTGGGATCGGTAGGCCTATGGTACCCTTCCATTAATAATGTTAATGAACTTTGGGATTTGTAGGCTTATGGCACCCTTCCATGAATGTTAATGATGAAACTTCAATCGATAGGCCTAGGGTACCCTTTCATGAGTATTCAAATGAGCTTTCCTACCTAATGAACCCTGAAACAATAGGCTTATGACACCATTTCATGTGTTAACCAATGTACTTTGGGTCGGTAGGCCAATGTCACCCTCTCACGTGTAATTAAGTTAAAGTAATGAAATATTCTATGGGCATGGAGGCTAAGCAACGAATGGATTTGGTTAGAAGGAAACTCTCCCAATGTTTAGCCCGGGTTTCAATGATCATCTTCCTTATCCCATAATTATGTGCCCGCATAGGTCTGGCTAGTGGATCCACCTAAGCTATACGTTATCGGTCCTACCTTAGGCAATAGACCACCTCTTTACGGTGTGGGTCTTTATGACATTGGATTCCATGGTTAGCTCTCATGGTCTATGTCGGTTAAATATTATTCTCATCCTGTGAGAGGGTCTATGAAGTGTGGGTGGTAGTATGGGATGCCATTCATGAATTGAACGAGTAGGCTTTAAGAAGCTATGGTGTGATTCTCTAATCTCTTATGTTAATGAAAGAATGTGCTCAAAAGGAAGCTAATGAAGAATGTTGACTTAAATTCTTAAATGATTATGATGCAAGCTATACTTGGATTGTATTATGAGTTACTTCATTGTCATGTCTTATAAAATGTTTATCTCTTATGTATGTGCATTGGGTAAAGATGGAAAGGATGACTAGTAAATTCACTTTTGGTGGCTTTAATGTGGTACTTAGTATGGATGGTGGTATGGGACGATATTCATGCATTACACATAGTATAGCTTGGGGTTACCTTAGGTGAAGGCTTTAATGTGATGAAATGACTTATATAAATTGGTTGTGATTGTATCTTATGCCTATTATTCCTATGTTAATGAAGTTTTCTAAAATTGGAAATACATCATTACTTTCAAATTAAATGTCCCTTTTAAAGCATGTTTCTGCATGGTCATCATGACTTTCAAATTAAATGTCCCTTTTATATCTCTTATACAGGTGTGGCTAAAAACCCCAATTCTTGGGGTGTGATTTAGCAAATATGCGTTAAGAAAATTGTTGGGTCTTGCTTGCTTTTAGTTTATTCGTAGTTTAAATGTGATTTTGTTTAGTGGTTGTGGAAGAATTTAATAAATTTGTAGTTGCAAATACAAGTTTATTTATGTGTTTTCGGCTTGCTCAAGAGAGAGGTCGAAAAACTAAGACCACTAAATTGATGGCCAGTGTGAGTGGGTTGACATTAGATTCAGCTCTAGAGAGTGAACCCTAGTCCCATGTCCACACACTCAGCTCGACAGAGTGAGTGGGTTAAGGCGTAGGCTGGTCTTCATGAGGCAAGTGGGTGTCTGAGAGGAACGCATTTGAAACGGGTTAAGTTGCTCGAGAGAAAGCTTATCCCCGTTAAAGTTTAGCCTAGTCACAATTATTCTATGAATCTTCTATCGAAAGGATGTACCCAATAATCTAGCTTAACCCGTATTTCCGTCACATCCCAAGGATCCCCTCTCATTACTTAGAAACCCTTGTTTATTTTGTTGTTTTTACTTACTAGTGACAAAACCCCAATGATAATTGACACTCTTGTGTCCCCCTTTAATTTACAGTGTTTTTAATCATTAATATCTTTAGCTACGACTAGTTAGAACTAAATTTAATTTTCTATTAATTCTCAAAACTACACTCTTGGGAACGATCCCAACCCTTGGTTGGGTTACTAAACTATTGTACAATCGTAGACACTTGCATCGGAAGTTGTGTCTTGAATACACAAACATCAAAATGGCACCGCTGCCGAGGCATGGTGTTATTTGAGAATTCTTAGATTAGTAGAATTTTTGTTCTTCTTACTAGTAGTCTACTTACCTAATTTTGAGTTTTGTTTTGAGTGTTTGTGTTTCAATAGACACATGAGTGTGAACGGCGAAAATAGCTGACAAGCAAGCCATCCAGCAGGTTATGCTTTTCATCGAGATGATATTAATAATGTGTACAATCCTGCCCAAGTGGGTGAGATGGTGCAATTTGCATGCCACAAGTAGATGGAAGTGCAACATTTGAAGTTACTAGCATAACACTCCATCTCATACATTCACGAGGTTTATAATGAGGGTTAGAGCATGAAGATTCGTATGAACATATACGAACCTTTATAGAAGTGTGCACCCCTCTATCATTCAAGAATCTATTGCAAGAGTTCATACGACTTTGCTTATTTCCATTATCATTAACCGGGGGAGTCACTAAGTGGTTGGTCGAGCTTCCAAAGAACTCTATCAAGTCATGGGAGGAGATGGTTACAGCTTTTCATGAAAGATTCTTCCCTCCATCAAAGATGATGAAACTGAGAGACGACATTCAAAATTTTAATCAAATGAAGGGCGAACAAAGAGTGGTAAAAAAGACTCAACATGAATGCACACAACAAGACCCAACTACTCATGCAAGGATCAATTGTGAACTCAAGGATTCAAGTTGTGACTTTACCATTATCAAAGATGCTCAAGTTCACAATACTTGCTTCAAATGCAAGTTCAAGCTCAACAAAGGTACTCAAATGCTCTTACAACAAAGATGATGATTCCATAGTCACACACAATTCTTCAACAATTTATAGTTCCAAAATGACATACAACTCTCGCACTCACAAAGATGAACACATGCATGACTTTACCCATATGTTTGCCCTAATTTTCAAATCAATATTCATTTCAGCTCACTCAAGATCAAAAAGGTCTTTTCAAGGCCTGTAACGGGGCTGAGTGTAAATGTATGGTCATTTAGGCTCAGTGGCTGGTACCGTCATGAAATGCGGTATTAACATCACTTTCTTCCTTTTCTTCAACATTTTAATCATGCTCAAATTCACCCCATTTCATTTGCAACTTTCACAACTTTTTTTTTCATTTTTTGTTCTTTTGATTTCTTCTTTTCTCCTTTTTTTTAACATGAAGGGGTTCCATCTTTTTCAAGACCATGGCTCAAAGGGGATTTTTTTTTCACACTTCTTGATTTACCTTCTCTTTTAACCACACCTCCAACTTAGGCTTTTGGCCTAAGTTGGCTATTCAAGTCAACCACACTTGATGAGAGTTATGGGTGATTGGATCAAGAGGGGTCACAATTGTTCAAGTTTCTTCCAAGAAAAGGATAAAGCCCATAAGGGATTAAAGCAAGGTTCAGACGTTTCACAAGGTTGGCCACAAAAGGAGGTGTATTATCAATTTGTTTCACTCATCAAAAATTTTATCTAAGATCATTTTGAGAGCTTGCATCACTTAGTCAACCAGACCAACGTGAAAAATTCTAGGTGTCATCACACAGTGATCAAGGTAAGCTCATCATTCAAGGCATTGGCACCAAAATCAAATAAGACTACACACATTCTAACTGGTGTGCAATGTTCATCACAAGAGACTCATTTGACAGCCGGCTAGTCACAACAAGATGCAACAAGTTCACAAATTGTCTATGCAACTTAATTTGGCCACATTCTAGCCACACATCCATTATGTTCAATTAACAGCACTATTCAACTCATTGGTATTGATCATAAGTGATACTCAAATTTGTAAAAGAACAGCCACAATCACATACAAAAAAGGTGACAAAATTTTCAAAATGGGTCAAAAACCATCTCCATTCAAAACAAGGAGCCACAAGCTCAAACATCCACAAGATAGAATCTAAACACAATTAAAACACAAAACCCAATATATATACACAAAATTTAATCACAAGAGGTAGGTATGGAAATACCTCACCCTACCCACAACAGAAAAGCAGTTGTCCTCAAATGCAACTAAAAACACAAAAAATCACAAAAACAACAAAGAGGGAGGTAAATAATGATCATGTCTACATAGTCGCTCCATATGTCGGGGAAACAATGCCCGGTGTAACACTCTGATCTTGGGCATCAGTGCCCGAGGTAACAGCAACACTGGCTCCACTAGTGCCATAGATATCTCTCTCAAGGAAATCTGCAAGGCTGAATGGACCATAGCCTCCTCTACCTCAGTCAGGCCCTCATAAGTGATATCCTCTTGAACAGCGAGCTGCTCCTCATCAGGCTCAGCCTCAGACTCTGCATCTACATCATCAGCTCTAACCTCATCTCTAGTGGTAGCCGGAGGCTTATTAGAATAGGCTGGAACATCTATGCCCAGGTCATTCGGGATCTCTGCAGTCCCAAAAATCATCGACATTTTAGTTGACTTCAACTAGTCCACGTCATTTCTCAACTCAGCAATTGCGGCCTTTAGGGCCATCACCTCATGAGTGACTCCATCACCTTTCTAACACACCTCTATCCTTGCCGCATGGGCAACAATCGACTCTCTAAAAGGTGTCATGGAGTAGTGAGAGCTCTCTCAGTCATCCCAAGGACTGTAGCCTCTAGCCTGGAGGCATGCATATCAGCAGAATGGGCTAGATGTCCCATCCATAATTTAGCAGCCTGGGTGAGTGGAGATTGGGATGCAGCAGCACTAGAAACAGATGTTAGTAGAAGATCTGGTAATTACTTCCACATCCTTCTTCTCATCATGGGGCACTCGAGCTTGTCTGCACAACTCGATAATCAAAACAGGAAAAGGGAGAGATGTTTGGCGCTGCCTGGACCTCATGGCTATCCCTTATCCAATGATCATACCTAAATTCATGCGCTTCCTTGCAATGATGCATCTAGTACAGGCCACCTTTGTGTGGCGGAGGATAGATTCGTTCTGGGACGGCATAAGTGTGCTACTGATGAAGTTGAACCAAAACCTCGCTGCCACATTAAGGTATTTCTTCTCAATTTGCACTCCGACCTTGATCCACCTAGAAATACCGTTAGATAAAAGAGGGGCCAACTATCCTTTCATATCTTCCAGGGATGTTTTCCTGATCATGTGATGGTAGTTATCTATAATGTGATCAGTGCATCCCAACATAGAGTTTAAATCATCAGTATCGCACTTTACCTTCCTTCCCTTGACAACTACACGGTCTACTGGATTAAAGGTAGCAACCTTCCTCTTTCCCTGTGGCACTAGAGCTCCATAGGCAGTGTAGAACTCTCAGACCCAGATAGGAATGTAAGAACCCTAGTGTTTTGTGAAGATCTCAAACTTAAGGGCCTTTATAGTGCGCCATATTTCTTAGTATCTGTAAACCACACTATTTGTGGACAATCTCTTCTCCTCGATAATAGTCCTCAATCCCTTGGCCTTAAGTCTATTAAGAGACCGAGGAGGAGGACTATGTGCAGGTGGTGCTGGGACCATAGCTTGGTCTGGAACAAGAGGAGGAGTAGTGGATTAGGGTACCCGGATCCTACACGAATCATTCAACCTCTTGGAGCTTGTGTTTTGGATGCAGCTGCATCATCATTTATTGTGATTCCCTTTGCTTGCTTACAGGACAGCATATCTCATCCTGGTACTTTTTATCTAGCCATATCTGCAAAACACATAAAATAATGTTAGAAATAATCTATGAAAAGATGATGAATACAGGTTGCAGAAAGACTCACCGAGCCACTTTGACGAGCTAGGTCGGGCTCACCGAAAGGACTCGATTGAAATATTCTAAAAAAATGACTAGTCGGTGATACAGAAGACCCTTTGGCGAATCACCGACACCACTCGGCGAGCTCAGACTAGCCCACCAAATTTTAAAGCATGTTTTTAGGGGTTAGGGGTGCAGAAAAGGCGATCAAGGAACCTTTTGGTGAGTCACCGAGTGAACTCGGTGATTTCAGGCTTCCTGCCAAAAGTTACAGACTCTAACTCAGCCAAATCATGAAATTAAAGGAGATTAAGGGAGATGTTGTGAACCGTCAAATGGTTCAGCGAGCTCAACTCAGCTCACAAAACTGCCCAACGTGTCAAATCTACACCCTGTTTCCCAAATTCAAGCCCGCAGCCCCCGAATTTAAAATCAAACTACACACTTATGCAATTAGACTCAAACCCATTCTCCCCATGCCACTGGGGTACTCAGACTTCCCCCGATTTGGCAAAAATTAGCCATTTGATGACTTTTGCACTTAAGAATGACATCAAATGCTCCATCATTGGGAAAAGTACGTAATTTAGGCCAATTGAGGGTTACTCAAAGTTCACCCAACTAAACCCAACAAAAATTTACCGTAACCCAACAATTTATGATCAATTTTAAAGCACAAAACTTGGGAAATCAACAATTTAAGCAATTTCAGCACAATTACGAAACTACGACGGGAAAATTAACACATCAACTATAATTTCAACACAGGCCCAGCACACAACAACAAGATTTTACCAAATGCATTCAAGTTCAACTACAAATCTAGAGTTTGGGGTTCGAAAAATGAACCTTTTAGCCGAATAAAGAATTTGAAATGCTAGGCGGCAATGTAATCCAAATCCGATCAAGATATCAAGGGCAAAAAGCAAGTAAAATAGTAAAAATCTGGGAGATATGAACTGCGGGTATGACGGGGTTTGAAATGAGAGAATATGAAAGATTTTAAAAATTTAAATGCTTTGGCATATTAAAACCTTTCAGTTCGCAGCCCTTTCGACGGTATCAGTCGACCACGCCGAATCACTCGGTGATCCGCCAAATGGTGACTTACCTCGCCAAGTTTTACAGGACCTCCAGTTAATTTGGGGGGGTCCAAAGGTGGATAAAATTAGGCTCACCGACCTGTTCGTAGGTCGCCAATTCCTGCATAGGCCCACCGAGTTTTACAAACTCTCACCTGTTAATTTTGTGAGTCCAACGGCGGTCCATGTTGGGCTTGTCGACATTTTAGGCGAGTCGCCGACTGGACTCATGGCTTGCCAACCTGCACTTTTCAAACACATTCCACTTTTCAACATGCACAATCAACACCCATTATTCAAAACAAACACAAAGCATTAAAAACTTGGGTTGCCTCCCTAGAAGCACATTTTTTAACATCGTGGCATAACAGAAGTACCCATTCAAGCTTCATTCTTGGGGTTTTCCATAGTATCACTAGGCAACCCCCCTTGTTGTCTTGGGTTAAGATGCGGAGAAATTTGACCCATTTGGGTCTCCAACTGCTTGATAGAGATAGAATGAGAGGTCACCATCTAATTTAGAGTTTAGATATTCTCTTTTATCTATTTCAACACTCTATCATATCCTTCGACTTTGTTGAGAATATGTAAGAGTGTATCTTTTATTTGACCACCCTCATAATCCTTGGCTTTTTGGCGCTCATGGGGGGGGGGGGGGGACGTACCTATCCTCCTTCCCCCTCTATTACATCCTTTGTTACCACCTAGCCTTGAGTAATTTGCACAATGACTTCCTCCTTGATTTTCTAGGAAGTTTACTTCCTTTTTGTACAGCACTTCAAATTCTTTGATATTGTTGGCCAAGATATCCAACTGGGTCATCATTTTGGCTAAGTTCTGGTCCTTATCTTGACCCTTGTTGGTCTTGGTCATACGATCGAGGAGTTGGGATGATATTGCATAGGATTGTCGCATTGTACTACCTGGAGAAAGTTGGTCAGTCACTCCTCTGTTCACAGAGTCAAGACTTCTATAGAAACATTCCACTAGCATCTTATCTGGGATTCCATGAGTTGGGCACTGTAACAAAAGTTTCTTAAATCTCAACCACGTCTCATGGATTGGCTCACCCTCCAACTGCTTGAAATCTAGAATGTTGTCCCGAAGTGTCATCATCTTCGAGGGAGGGCAAAATTGCACTTGGAGCGCGATAATAAGCTCATCCCACCAAGTGATAAAATATCTTGGCAACTCAGCCAACCACTTACATGCTTCTCCCATTAGAGAAAATAGGAACAATCTCAGTCGGACCGATTCTTGAGATATGTTTTTAAAGGAGAACGGTCCACAAACATCAACAAAACTCCTTATATACTCATGGGGATCCTCATGAGCCAAACCTCCAAATAAACCCTTCAGTTGAAGGAGCTAAAGCATGGTGCTTGTAATGTGGAACACATCGTTCCCTTCAGCTGGAGGTAAACAAATGGCCTCAACACCACCCATTTGGTTAGGGTCATTGACATCATTGAGATTCCCGATGTCATTTTTGTGGCCCACGTTGCTACATTTGCGTCTGTTGACACTCATTTCCTCCTCTAACACAAGCAACAAAAAACCAAACTAAAAGTAAGTAGATTCAACTATAACCAACAAGAACACAATTCAACTTCACCAAAAATATTTCAAACAACACCACTCCCCGGCAGCAGCACCTATTTGATTGAACATTTTAAGCAAACCTCATCCAAAAGTGAGAGGAGACACCTGGTCCTCACGAGTGTACCCTGCTCTATTTATCTTGGGCATGCCATCAAGGAGTTGAGACACTACTTAATAGGGTTGTTGCATTATACCTCCAGGAACAAGTTAATCAGAAACTCTTTTGTTCACTGAGTCAAGACGCCTATAGAAGTATTGTAGCAATATGTGGTTTGGCAATCTGTGAGTCGAACACTGATGTACAAACTTCTAAAATCTAAGCCACGTCTCGTGGATAGGTTCACCCTCCATGCGTTTGAAACCATGGCTACTATCTCTGAGCATCATCATCTTTGACGGGGAAAAAAATCTCACATAGAACGTTGTGGTCATTAATCCCAATTGGTAATGGAATCCCTCGATAACTCTGCTAACCATTTGGTAACTTCACCCATCAAAGAGAATGGGAACAACCAGAGATGGACTAATTCTTGTGATATGTTCTTGAATAAGAACTAACCACAAGCATCCATGAAGTTCTAAATATGCTTATGGGGGTCTTCATGGTACAACCCTCCATATAATCCTTTCATTTGGAGGAGTTGTAGCATTGTGCTCGGAACATGGAAGATAGCATCAATAGGAGGTACACGTATTGCACCAACACCACTCAATTGAGTTGGGTCATTCACATCATTAAGATTCCCAATATTGTCTTGGTGGCCAACTTGGCTACCATTACTCCTGTTCACGCTAATCTCTTCCTCTGTTCCAAACAAGCAACACAAACACAAACCAAAGTAAGTCGATTCAACTACAACCAAAAAGATCACAATTCAACTTCAGTAATAGAATTCTAAACAACACTACTCCCCAACAGCAGCGCCATTTTTTATTTAACGTCTCTAATAAATCTCATCTAATTCTAGGTGTAGACGACCGTTATCTAGTATAAAACCCAATGAAGAGTTGGGGTCAAACCCACATTGAGCGCTATGTGTTTAAATTCATTTGTGAAGTTATAAAGTGGTCTAAGTGGTTATAAGAAATTATCAAAAACATACAAACAAGTCAAAGGGAGTGACAACGAATGTTAGATGGAGGGTTTTGATTTACAATTAACAGCTAAAACAAGTATGCAAATAGGGGAAACAACAATATCATGAAGAGTTCTCAGGATGTGATTGTTTATAAGCTAATTATGCTATATGGGTAATTTAAATTTCACAATACTTTTTTGAAACATTTTGGGTAGTTTGTACTATAAGTGCAATGGCTTTCTCTCAGGTAATTTCTCTCGAACATCAACAAGTTTGACAAGATAAACAGACCACAACCTTAATGTATCAACTCTCTTGAGCTAGATAGGTAGAATTGGGTCTAGGATCACTCTCTCGAGCTGAACCCATATCAACCCAATACCTATAATCATTAATCGAAAGCTTTGGTTCCAAAACTTCTCTCTCAAGCAAGCCAAGAACTCAAAATTAGAAATGCATTTGCAACTACAATTCATAGATTAAAAGACAACTAATGATTAAACCCACATTGAAACAATAATTTCATCATTAAAAAACAATACCCATAAGATAACTAGACAAATAAACACATGATCACAACCCAAGAGTTGGGGTTTTAGCTACACATCATAAAAAAAGAGAAACAATTACGAAATACATTAGCCATGATTTGGGTAAAGGTTCCCAAGTCTTTACAATGGTCTAGAATGAGTAAGTTCCAAGATCCACTTGCGAATCATCAAAATCAAGCTTCAAAACCTTCAAAGACTACAATGAAAACTCAAAAGCTAAGAGAAAACTTGAAATCTAGAACTCCGGAATCAGAACTGGAAGAAGTCCGCATGATTTCATTTCAAATTCCAATTTTTAGTTGTCTAATTTTTAGTCTAAAAAGCCACTGGTTGGAATAAGTTGGGCCTTGTCAAACAGGTCGGCGATCCGCCCTTTGCTCCCATTCATCGCCGGTTTGCATTTGCCATTTGTCTCAAGGATCTGTGACTTTAGGTTATAAAGGTTTCCATTGCGGAGTCGTTCGGTGATTCGCCGACTACCCATTTTTGTCAGTAAGTTGGTTCTTCCCAAGGGCTAGCACGTTGGAACTTTGGGTGAGCTAAAGACCCACTTGGCAGTTCATCGAGTGGTCTAGGCAATCACCAAGATCACTTTTCTTCACTTTTCATCTAGTTTGCTCCTTTTTGCTTGGTAGTGTCCTTGCCCTGTTCCTCATCCTACATACTTGTAAATCAATGCTTTAACATCAGTTTATAGCATAAATTAGGCATTTGAGGACACTAAAACTATCAAAACAAAGCTCGAAATGAGTCCAAATCTCAGACTCATTAGAGTTCCAACCTTGATTCCCACCCTCGTTTAAGTAACTCAGGTCAGAACCCTTGTCAAGTCTAAATACTCTTCTAACCTCTTTTTTTTCACCAACCTTTTCAAGAATATGTTTTAGTAACAACTCTATTTGGGATATCATTTTGCTAATATTCTCATCCATTTTTTTCTCTTTGTCAAGTTGCTACTCTATCATCGTGAAAGTTAAGGGATAAAATTAGTTCTCTTGAGTGTACCACGCCTAATTGATCTTTGTCATTTCATCAAGGAGGGACGAGGCTACCTCAAATGATTGTAACATTATCCCTCCTCGGGCCAACTGGTCCGCTACTCCTTTGTTAACTGAGTCTAAACTCTGGTAAAAATATTGAAGTATCACATCACCTAGAAGCCTATGAGTAGGACATTGAAATTGCAACTTTTGAAATCTCGACCAAGTTTTATGAATTGGTTCCCCCTCTACCCGCTTGAAGTTTTGGATGTTGTCCCACAATTTCACCATCTTTGAGGGTGGAAAGAACCTCATGTAGAACGCCTCGGTAAGCTCCTCCCATCATGAAATGTAGTCTCTCGGTAGCCCTGCTAACCACTTGGTTGCTTCCCCCATTAAAGCAAAAGGGAACAACCAGAGCCGCACTGATTCTTGTGAAATATCCTTGAGTGAGAAAGGACTACATATCTCCACAAAGCTCCGAATGTGCTCATGGGGATTTTAATGATCCAGCCCCCCAAATATGCCTTTAGCTTGCAAGAGTTGCAGCATTCTATTGGTCACATGGAATGCAATATGATTCTCAACCGGAGGTAGGCGAATAGCACTTATACCCCCCAATAGAGCTTCATTGGCATGAAAGAAATCACCACAATCATTTTGATGACCAAGTTGGTTCATGGTGGTTTCATTGCACTCATCCTGTCACCTGATCACAATAGCTCACAAAAACAAAGGTAAGTTGATTCGACTACAACACAAAGAAATCGCAATTCAAACTTCAATAGAAGAATTCTAAACACCACTCCTTTGTAGCGGCGCCATTTTGATTATCGCTCAACTACACCTCATCTGGTACTAGGTGTAAAGGATTGTAATCTAGTATAAAACCCAACAAGTGAGTTGGAGCCGAACCCACAGCGAACGGTAAAAGTTTGAACTCAATTATGAGTTGTAAATGCTATTTAATCAAAAGTAGGACTGGAAATAATCAGAAACACTTAAATAAATCGAAGGGGTGACATAAATGTCTAATGGGAGAAATTGATTGTCAAGTAGGAACTAAAGTAATCAAAAACAACAAGGGGAATCAAGTAATTAGGAGATACTCAGGGGCATGATGACTAACTATCAATTCAATAAATGGGTGCTCAGTAATTAATAACAGTTTCTAAATGTTAGTGGGTAGGCTGGACCTTAGATGTAATAGCTTTCTCTCGAACAACTATTACGGTTCAGGTGAGTTCTCTCGAACCTCAACATGCTTCACACTATAAACAGCCCAAAACCTCACTTTACCTACTCTTTCGAGCTAGATAAGTAGAATTGAGCATGGAATTCACTCTCTCCAGCTGAACCCACAACAACCCAATAACTAAAAATGCTAATTTATAACCTTGGTTTTACGCCTCTCTCTCAAGTAAGCATAAAACACTAAATAAGATTGAAAAAATATTCCAATGCATCAATTTAACACCAACTATAAATCAAACCCACTTAAAAATAGCAATAATATTAGTAGTCTCTAACTCAGACAATTAGTAACATAGTCACATAGTCACACCCCCATGTATGGGGGTTTTAGCTATTCATCATAAAAAGTAAGAATTCAATACCTATTAAATTTTCCATAGTTAGGTGTTGATCTCCCAAAAGTTAAAATGATTCAATGTACCTTCAATTACAAAACCCAAATTCAAACTCTACTTGAAAGCTTCAAAACTGAACAAGAACAAGGTTTTTTTCATTCTGGGTATTAGTTTCCCAATGTTTGGATACATTCTTCCTGTTCAAAAAATTAATTTTTACTAATTCAAAATTTTGCCTTTTGGGGCTAATCGGCGAGGTAAGTCATGTTGCACTGACGGGTCGGCGACTCGCCAATCTCCCTTGTCCATCGCCTTCTTGTCTCGAGTTTTCCTCTAATATACACTATGACTTTAGGCAGTCTATGTCGGGGTCCCTAATGAATTCTGCAATGTGCTATTTAATCCTTTGGATCACCAATTTTCTTTCATATTAATTGACCGTTCTGTAAATTTTGGCGCTCTAATCTTTCTTCACCAATCCAATCGGCATGTCACTGATAGGGTTTAGCCCTTGCCTAATTTCTCTCATCCCAAGGGTTTGCATGCTGGAACTTTGGGCTAGCTAAAGAGCCACTCGCCAGTTCGCCGAGTGGTCTTGGAGATCACCATGATCGCTTTTCTTCACTTCTTCAGCTTGTTAGCTTTGTTTTTGTTGAGTAGTGTCCTTGCCTTGCTCCTTAGCCTTCATAACTGCAAATCAACACGTTAACACTAGTTTAGAGCATAAATTAGGCATTTGAGGACGCTTAAACTATCAAAACAAAGCCTAAATGAGTCAAAATCTTAGATTCATCATGTTTTCATCTCGCTCTTGGTTTTTTACCATTTGTTCCTTTGTTACCCCAAAGATCAAAATAGACAACTTATCTTCTCAAGCGATTGATTTTTGTCATCTCATCAAAAAGGGCATATGCTATGTCAAAAGGTTGTTGCATGATACCTCTTCGAATGAGTTGGTCTGACACATCATTGTTCATTGCGTTGAGGCTTCGGTACAAATACTGCAACAACACATTATCTATCAACCTGTGAGTTGGACATTTGAGTAGCAACTTCTGGAACCTCAACCATGTCTCATGAATAGGTTTGCGATCCACTAGATTGAAGTTCTGAATATTATCCTGAAACTTAACTATCTTTGAAGGAGGGAAAAACAGTTCATAAAATGCATCAATGATCTATTCCCAAGAAGTAATTGATTTCCTTGGTAAATCGGCCAGCCACTTCTTTGCTTCCCCCATTAGATAAAAGGGAACAAACGAAGTCGGACTGACTCCTGAGTGATGTACTTCAAGAAAATGTCCCACACACATTCACAAAGTTTCAGATGTGGTCATGAGGGTCTTCATAGGTAAGTCCCCCAATGTGACCCTTCATTTGCAACAGCTGCAACATTGTGCTGGTCACGTGAAATACCGCATTACCCATAGTCGGAGACAATCGTATAGCACCCGCACTTCCCAACTGATCCTCATTGACATCATCCAAATTTCCAATGTCATTGTTGTTCTCAACTTGGCTGTTGTTACTCCCATTCGCACTCATATCTTCATTTTTTTAAGAGCAGCCAACAAAGAACACAAATAATATAATTCCAACTACAATAAAATCAGTTCACGGCTAAACTTGAATAAAAGAATTCTAAACACCACTCCCCGATAGCGGCACTATTTTTGATAACGCTCACTCCCCGATAGCGGCACCATTTTTGATAACGCTCAACTACACTTCATCCTATTCTAAGTGTAGGCGACCACTAAAAAGTATAATTCCAACTAAGAGTTGGGGTCGATCCCACAGGGAGTGATAAAGTAAAGAATTTGATTATAAAGTACAATTGCATCCTAATCATTTTTAGAGGTAGAATTTTCGCGACATTAATGTAAATAACAAAATTTTGACAATTTTATGTCAAATGGTGAGGGAATTTAGGTAACAAATTTATGACTACTAAAAACGGAAATAAACAAATAGATATAGTTTCTTGGGAGTGTGATAAATTGAATGTTATTATCCCGTAATGGGTGATTACAAGTTACTCAAATATGTTGCATCTCAGTGGGTAGTATAGGTTCTGGGTGCAATAGCCATTTGTCAATCAACTCTTGCGATTTTAGTGAGTTTTCTCGAACCTCAACAGGCAAAACATAATCGAACAACCCATTACCTTAATCAATCCACTTTTTAAAGCTAGATTTGCAAAATTGCAATAAAACTCACTTGCTCAAGCTAGATTCATAATCATGCAATCAATACAATCATTTAGTAATAATTCAACTCTAACACCTCTTTCTCAAGCAATTATCGAGTGCTAAGCTAGAATTGCATTTGCAACTACAATTCCTCAATTAAAAACATGAACAATCAATTAAACCCACTTCTAAACAACAATTTAATCCATAACTAACAATACCCATTATCTAATTAGACCATTCAACTACTTGTCTTCAACGGCAAGAAATTAGGCTAAAAGTCTCACAATCCTTAAATATCTACTCAAAAATATCAAAATCATGTTCCAGAATGTAAAAGATCAAAAACCCAGAAGTGAACAATGTGGGAATCCCCACTCTTCTTTTTAAAATTGCATTCATACATTCCCATAATTTCAGCATTGAGTCTACTCGGCAAAGTAAGTCGGGCTCGCCGAACTGGTCGGCGATACGCTGAGTTTTTCTCTTCTCACTTTTTTGGCGTGTCTTTTCACCAATTTGTTTTGCATATTCCAGCTAAGTAGGTCAAGCCTGCCAAACTCGTCGGCGATATGCCGAGTTCTTCTCTTCTCGCCTTCTTGGTTTGGCTTTTCACCACCTCTTTTTTTTAACCTTTGGCGATCGAGATCGGCATCGCTGAACTGCTAGTCTACTTGCCAAGTTTGTCTTGTCCATGGGATGGCAAGCTGGAACTTTGGGCGAGCTGAATGTCTACTCGGCTATTCGTCGAATGGCTTTGGGGAGTAACAACTTTGCATTCCTTCAACTTTTTCAGCTTTTTCGCTCCTCTTTGCCACGTAATATTCTTGTGTTGATATTTTGCCTTAATTACTGTATATTAACATTTTAACATCAATTATGAGCATAAAATAGGCATGTAAGACACTAATTCCCTGAATATTAAGACATAAATGAGTAGATATCTCCGACTTATAAAAAAACAAGTCCTACTCAAAGTAGGACTAATTTTTTGCAACACTTCACGACAAACTTGATGGCTTGTCACGTGCCGATGGCTCGTGAAACCTCTCGTCGTCCAACACTTAGAAAGTGTGGGTCTTATTTCATAATGACCTTCAAAAGCTATTAGACGTCTCGTCTGAGGTTAGATGGCTTGTCTAGAGCTCTGTGAACTTGTGTTTGACTTTAAGTCTTCACTGGATTGTCTACCTCTTGTTCACGACACCATACGCCTTGATAATCAACCACGACCTATCTAAGGTCTCGTGGCCTTTAGTCAAGAGTTAGCTCCTAAGGGCCTTGCACTTTTTTTCTCTCACGAGCCTTCAGACGGCTCGTCAAGTGGACCACGGCCCCTCTATAGCTTCGTTGTCTTCACCTAGCACTTGACCATTTTCTTAGCCTTCACTGCCACAGTTTCACGGGCCCTTAGAAGGCTCGTACTCATGACCATGGACCGTTTGGGGCTCCGTGGTATCGCTTCAGCTACTTTTATTCCCATTTTTCTATCTTTCGCGTCCAAGTGTTTTACTTGCTGAAACATCAAAGATCAGGTCATATCCACACAAACACACTCTAGTTCTTGCATTAATCCTTAGTTTTGAGCGTCAAATATGCCATGATTACACGACACATCAAATACCCATAAAGAATTAGATTGCTTATGTTAACTTAGACTTCTAATTTTTATTTTGAGAGATTTTAAGTTCAAATTAAGGCAATTATTGAAAATACTTCAAAAAATCTATTCCAAGGTTAGGAATTTAACTTTATATTTGTTATTTTTTCGCTAATCTATGATTTACTTGATTGATTTTTAGGTATCAAAAATTTGGCTTTTATACCTTTAATTGTGAAATTGTATACTAATTATTTGAGATCTATTTGAACTCAGTCTTCATTGAAATATCCAATTCGAGAACCTTATGTTTGTAGGTAAACAGGTTTTGAAACAAAATTATTATTTTGACCTCGGAGTTAACATTTTGATCAATCTTTTATCTGAACTTTTATTTAGGAGTATAAACATTGATAAACATGTATACTCTCGTAGAGAATGATATTGATAGATTGAAAGCTTTTCGAGGTGATTCATAAAAACAGATGAGTGGATGACCGTTAATGGTCTGTTTGCTAGGCCTTTGAGGTAGTTATGGCTTACTTTTTTTACTGGAGTTGGGACATAGAGGTTGTGGGTTTTTCATATTGGTGGAATACGTGATTTGAAAATAATTATCTTATGTATGAAATCTAGGTTGAAGTGTTACTAATAGACATTATATGATTTGGAAATCTTATTGTTGTGTATCACTCTTTTTAGTGTGTTATATTGTACATTGATCAGTTATTTGTCTAAAGGGAACTATGTGGAAAATATTCTTATTTGAGAAAGATATTTCCCCCAATGGAACTGTTATTAAAGCAATTTCTTATTTGGAAAAAGATATTAGCCTAAGGGCACCATCTTGAAAACAATCTACTATTTGAGAAGACTTGTGAAACAGATACTCATATTCCTATTGCATTTAAATTTTCTTAACTACTATGACCATGTACACATATTCTCATGGATCAAAGTCTTTGGTATGATACAGATAATGGAGTGACAAATTACATGTATGATGGAAATAATTTTGTGTCTGATTGATTATTGATGATTAAAAAAAGTACCAATTTTCATGTAAGATGAAAATATTGGGAGGAGGGTATAAGAACTTCAAGAGTTTCCTATGGGTCCTTAATAAGATAATTCTATTGTAAATCATAGGTATACTGGTAGGATCATTGACTATTGCATTGCATTGCACCTTATTGATTATATGTCTTAATATTGCTATCTATTTACTTTTTGAATGATTTTGATTAATTGTTTTACTCCTCTTTCCTTGTGCTATTGAACTACTATGTTAATTTAGCAACGTTCATTTCATACTTTATAAGTTTTGCTAAATCAGTCTATGATGTTGATTCAGTACATGTTTTATCATACTCAACCTATTCTTGTTGAATCTTTTTTAGGAAGATCCTAGCACTAGCAAACCCAAGACGGAAGGAGTGTCCACTCAAAAGGTTTGCTGAGCTACTAATATTCAGAGAAAAACCTAGTTTCTTTTATCTTATTTGTATTGTTTTTATAATAGTCAACATATTTATAGTGATAAATTATCATATTCAGTTTTAGATGCTCTTATAATGGTTACACTAGGTGTTCAACTTACTTTGTTAAATTTCCATGTACTTTCTATTTATAAAGGTTTGGTTTGAAACTTGATCTTCCGTTATTTTTTTCTTCTGCATTATTATCTATTGTTAATTTGGTGAAGATTTAACTTACCTTTCGATGTTACGGCACGATTCCTCGAGCTATGATGGAACCTACTATAACCCACCAATAGGTAAGTTAACCTCTAACGGAGAACAACAAGTAATATGTATAAGAATAGCAATAAGCAGAAATAACATAAAAACAAATAAGTAAGACGGCAGCAAAACCAAACAAAAACTATTAATTGTAACACCCCAAAAATTTCTAAGTTAGACCCGAATTAATTCTTCATTTACATGTAAGGTCGTATCAGGTGATTCTTAAATTTACCATATGTGTAAAGGTAAATTCTTCAGTGTGGTAATGATTTTGGATATCAATTAAGGTCACTATAAACACCTAGCACAAAGTTGAGTTGAAAGTTTCCTTACCTATTAAGTTTTGATGTAAGATTTTACTTGGGTCAACTTTAAAAGACTATATCTCTTAGAATATAAAGATTTACGTGGCCCATAACCTATAAAATTAAAATTATTTTAATCTTCTAGCCAACGCCACCAAATTTCCTACAATACCTGTTTTGAGTAAAAGGTTATGACGATGTTAGTAACGTGATACAGTGTTGTGACAAATAAGCCGACGGAAAAACATTAAAAAGGGTCATTTTTGCCTTTTTACCTTTAAGAAAATCCTAAACTAATTTCTTGACCAATTAAAGACCCAAAACAGTAAGATTTTCATCTCTCAATTAATCATTTTTATCTCATTCAAATCTTAAGGTGAAACCCTAAGGAAAAAATCAAAGTAGAAGACTCCATTCAAGATTCTTTCCATCTTTTTCAAGATTCTTCTTCAAGGTAAGTATTTCTCCAGGAATTTCATTTTTTCCAACTCAAATTCCTCCATAAAATTATGAATCACTAATGAAAATCATATTTTTTAGCCAGAGTCTCAAGAAACTAATTCAAGAAATCTCAAGAAAGGTTTTCTTGAATTTTTTTCCTTCAAGCTAGTGTTTCAAGGCTTCCAATCAAGTTCCTCTTCAAGATTCTTCAAGAACCTTCTTCTTTCAAGTATGTAAGGCTATCATAGTGTTGGAATAGTTCATCCTCATGCCCTACATTTACTTTCAAATGAATAAAAGAGTAATCATATTCTATCCTTAGATTTGAGTATTCTTTAAATTAGTTGATTTTATGTTCTTGAGTTCCTGATTATTTGAAATTTTATTCCTAATTTTGAATTGCTATATGTTATGCATTGAGACTTTTGAGTTTATTCGTTCATGTCTATATTTCAGCATGAACCCTATGAATTGAGTATTCTTCAGATGAGTAGTATCATTGAGTTCTAAGTTCTTGAATTCTTAGTATTAAGTTTTCTATATTATTATTAATATCCTTGAGTTGAGTTGTTCGTGTCTATATTTCAGCATGAACCCTATTTTGAGTTATAAATTTTGAGAATCTTTCAAAGCCAAGATTTTTATTTTAAACTAAGTTTTTGAGAAAGAGTTTTAAAACATGATTAATATGACAGTCGAGTATGTCATCGATGTTTAAGCAGTATGGTATCTAGATATACCATCAATGTTTATGCAGTATAACTTCTCGAGTCATAAATGAGTAGATTACAATATGGTTTTGATATATTTTTTAGAAAGAGTTTTCAAGTATGAATTATGTACGACTATAAGGGAACTAAATATTCCCAAATGTATCAGATTTTACATTTATAAAAGAGAAACATTGATTTCTAAATGAGTTATGAGTGCAAAGATATTTCAAGAGAAGTTACCTCTTTTAAGAGGATAATTTGAGCAATTATCTCAAACCAGAGGAAGAGAATATTTTTAAACATTGATCATGAATATATATTATTGGGGGTAGTATTGAGCACCGATATGGGGATGAGTTCAGATAACTCAAAATCCTCATAAACCATGTCTGCCAACATAAGTAAAGGATCATATTTTTTAGATGTATCCTTAGTTTCTTTGGGCAGAGCTTAGTGGATCTACTTAGTTGAGGTGTTTTATACTCCGGCAAGGTATATGACAATAATGGCAACGTCGGCGAGATGTTGTATCATCACGTAGCTCATAGTTGATATGCTCAAATTACACCTCCCTAAAGAAGTATAAGCGATCGTTGTCAAATAAAGAACCCAACTTGTAGGTTGGGGTTGATCCCATGAGGAATATGGTTTAGACTTAAACTTCGCTAATAATTATATCTTCTTAGTCAAACTATTTTCGAGAAAAGTAAACATGGGAGATTATGTTATTGAGTAACAGATTTGAGTACTTAAGTAACAAATAAACAAAATTCAAACTTTGGTTTATCAATATGAGAAGGAAACTAGGGCATATGTGTTCCCCACAAGCTTTTAACGCAGTAATCCTAATAATAGTAATCATTTCCTAGTGTTTCACATGCAAAGTTAGTAAATTAGGTTTCCCTAAGTGATTTGTCTTCCAAGTACAGAATTTCACCACACACCTTGGTTCGGCTATGGGTGTATGCTTTTCTAGCCCTTATCATTACCTCAGATTAGTCATCATATCACTGTATAGTTTAGTTTTCACCCTTACGCAAATTGACACTAGACTATTAGATATCATATACTAAATCTCTGTTATTTAATCATTTTCTCATTCATTACCTCCTTGGTTTGGCAAGTAGGAACAAGGCGAGTTCTAACGTTTGCAACTGTTAAAAATACTTCTAAACGAATGGATTAACAATACATGCATAAACATTATTCAAGAATTACTTAATTATTATTCATACTTTGTTAATTGCTCATGGTTACCACAACCCTAGTTGTGGATTTAGCTACTCTTGCTTGAGAGTTCTCAATTTATAATTAGGTTAAAAGACTTCATGAACTTACAGTTAGAATAGATGAAAACCCAAATCTTGAATTGAAATTCAGAGTGAAAATTGTATCAAATGAATTCTTGAAATCAAATTGTTAAGAGTTTGCAAATTAATTCCCAAAACCCAAAAACTAAAAGTTTACAATAATGCCTAACCCCCAAAAACAATGATTACAACTCCTATTTATAAAAAAACAAATCCTAAATAAAATAGGAAACAAAATAAGGAAATAAACTTCTAGAACGCAGCTTCTGTCGACGCATGACCTATGGACCGTAGGTCCCCCTCCGTGCCTACACACTTAGAAAAATCAATCAAGTACTGAGCTTTAACTTTTTGGTCTTCACCGATGGATGTGCAGGACGTGGCCGTCCTACGGTCCGTCGTCTTCTCCCGTGGTTTCACACTTGGTCAGACTTCCCTGATCTTCCACCTATGATGCATCACCTACGGTCTATGGATTAGGCTACGGTCCATCCTGTCAATCCGTGGTTTAATTTCTGCAACTGAACTCTCAGACCAAGACCTACGATTGCCCACCCACGACCCGTCATTGGACCTACTGTCCATGGCTAGCCCCGTTCGTGACTTTTTCAGCATTTTTTAGCTCACATCTCCATCAACCGCATCCAAGCCTATTTTCTGCAAACATTATACACAAAACATTATTTCTAATACAAAATAGCCCAAGACTCAAAAAAAACTCTAAGTGAAACGCATCAAAAATACCGTAAACTCACGGTATATCAACACCCTCAACTTAAACTTGTTGTTTGTCCTCAAGCAGCACACTAAACTCTAAACGACACTTATGTAGGAGCAGACATACAAACTGAAGCAATCACATGTCGTTCTCAATCAATTCCATCACATTAGTGCAAATCTTTTCATCTAGAATCAACAATCTAACTAATGTGAATCAAAGTATGACATAGATGGACCAATATACATCACAACATACACTTTTCACAATCACAAAGGTACCGATTCTCCAACAATGTAACTAGTGCCCTAACATCAATAGAAATCCTTTTTCACACACAATAGATATGAATTTCCAATTTTAGGATTCATTCAACACTCACGCTCAAGTACAGTTAGTGCTCAATACCATAGGTATGCCCTTATTTTCACTGCATAGACTCTTCAAACTAGTCACTAGAATCACTATAGGACATTCTTAGCTTGTAACGTAGGCGCAGGGTCAGGTAGCATATATTTGGGTACTTTTTAGTGACTTTCTGCCCTCTAGACATTACATTGGCTTTTACATCTTTTCTAACCAATTCTTGACATCTTTTTATTGTCTGCTCTTTCCCTTAACTCTTTTCAACACAGATGTGATTTTGCATTTATTGCTCTTATTTTTTTAAAATTTTTCCTTTTTTGTTTTCTTTAGCATCTTTTCCATTGCTCTTTTTGTTTCTTTTGACATTCAACCACATTTTTTTCTTTCTTTTCTTTTCTTTTTCTTTCCTCTTCATAAAGCTCTTTTCATACCCTTTTTCTTTCGGTTTTCTTTTTTATAGCCACCCTCAACTTATGTATTTTGCATGAGTTGAGGTGAACGATATCTGATGTCGGATTAGGGCCAAGATTAAGGTAACTTTTTGAATTAATCACCCTCAACTTAGGCTTTTGGCCTAATTCAAGGTGCACATATCCAAGGAGGGACCGGGGCCAAGACAATTACTTTAGGGAAGGTGAATTAGGTGTATTAAAAGAAGTGGTCTATATTAGGCTGAAACATTTGGATCAAAGGGAATATTTATTTCTTTTGGTTGAATCATTTTAGCCTCGAGTAAACTTATTTGAACAAGGTCCTGTGATCATTTCCCAACTTCTAGCCTAGATTATCTTAGCAGGACCAACGGGGCAACTTCTAGATTGGCACATACTGTATGAACATTCAAACTTTTCTCAAACACACTTAGCACATTGTTTCATTAACGGATTATTGAATTACCGAGTTCACGTTTTAAATTAAGTTATGTAATCATAACGGTTCCTTATCATGTCATATGAAGATCTAACACATTCAACTCATTCAGCCTATAGATCTAGAATATTTCAAAATTTGGACAGGAATCAATTTCATGCTCTTTATGCCATTATACTTTCATTCTTCTATTTACTTGTACACATACAATCCTAAGCATGCCGGTTCAACATAAAGTAAAATAATCTCTTGGGAGAAAAGAACACAGGAAAGAAAACACCAAGAGAGGATTATGAGTTGGGTTACTTAGACTTCACCCTATCACTCACAATCCATTTACCCCACCCCCAACAAAATAAGGTGAAATTTCCCTCAATGCACAAAAACAAAAAAATGAAGCATAGGGTGAAGTAAACCTATGGCTTAAATACGCTAAAGACCATCAAGAAGCGGGTGAATCCAATTTCTCGGAACCCGCTAGATCAACACTAGGGACGCCATCAGTAGCGCCCTCACCAACATTGGGAACACCATCAGTAGTGCTCCTAGAACCATAAGGATCAACCTCACGGGCTTGCTGCTTTCGACCCTCCTCATTAACGATGGACTGCCTCTGGGATACCTCCAACTGCTGGCGCTCCTTATGCCTGAATCGTCGAGCTTCCTCAGTTTTGGAAATATGGTGGGAGCCGGGGCGCTTCCCTGGGTCATGGGAAAAGTCTAGTAGTGGCATATTATCGCCAAATAGAGCAGTCATCACAACCTCATGAGATATACTTTGAGGGTAACCCAGACTCTACTTGTGAGAGTTCCCATCTTGGAAGCCAGACTCAACTAGGTAAAAGCTTCCATCTAATTGCAATATCCACTCGTTGCTAGGCATACTTCCCACAAGATAGCTTATTAAGTTCTTACTTAATTCATGACTTTTGGAGGGATGCCCTTGACAACCGATACATGATTCTAGTGATTTTATCACTTTATGCATTTAAGCACTCTTAATTCACATATTAGCTTAACCCTCAAAGCCCTAACCATCATCATTCTTGACTACGAGCTCTACTCTCAAAGCTTAACTTCTTACCATCATCTTTCATACCTAAATTTCAAGGCATTCTAATCACATTCTTCATTATTAGGTGATTCTAGTCATAATTCATCATAAAGGTTCAACTTCAAGGTTTTCTAGTCATGATCTATAATGTATACTATAATCTACTTCCATTCATGTCCATATGTTTATATTCATGAACAATTACCATACAATTCATCTATTTTAGAAGATCAATCTATAAATCTTCAATTTCACCTTTCATGGCATAAACCCACATGATATCTTCTTTTTCTTCCTCTTCTTCCTCGTCTTCCTCCTCTTCTTCCTCTTCTTCCTCTTCTTCCTCTTCTTCCTCCTCTTCCTCCTCTTCTTCCTCTTCTTCCTCTTCTTCCTCTTCTTCCTCTTCTTCCTCTTCTTCCTCTTCTTCCTCTTCTTCTTCTTCTTCTTCTTCTTCTTCTTCTTCTTCTTCTTCTTCGTCTTCTTCTTCTTCTTCCTCTTCTTCTTCTTCTTCCTCTTCTTCCTCTTCTTCCTCTTCTTCCTCTTCTTCCTCTTCTTCTTCTTCTTCTTCGTCTTCTTCGTCTTCTTCCTCTTCTTCCTCTTCTTCCTCTTCTTCCTCTTCTTCCTCTTCTTCCTCTTCTTCTTCTTCTTCTTCGTCTTCTTCTTCTTCTTCCTCTTCTTCTTCTTCTTCCTCTTCTTCTTCTTCTTCCTCTTCTTCTCCTTCTCCTCCTCCTCCTTCTCCTCCTCCTCCTCCTTCTCCTTCTCCTCCTTCTCCTTCTCCTCCTCCTCTTTCTCCTCCTTCTTCTCCTTCTCCTTCTCCTTCTCCTTCTCCTTCTCCTTCTCCTTCTCCTTCTACTTCTTCTTCTTCTTCTTCTCCTTCTTCTCCTTCTTCTCCTTCTTCTTCTTCTTCTCCTTCTTCTCCTTCTTCTCCTTCTTCTCCTTCTCCTTCTCCTTCTCCTTCTACTTCTCCTTCTTCTTCTTCTTCTTCTTCTTCTTCTTCTTCTTCTTCTTCTCCTTCTTCTCCTTATTCTTCTTCTTCTCCTTCTTCTTCTCCTCCTCCTTCTCCAACTTCTTCTTCTCCTTCTCCTTCTTCTCCTTCTCCTTCTCCTTCTCCTCCTCCTCCTCCTCCTCCTTCTCCTCCTCCTCCTTCT
>JAJONY010025406.1:0-36457 GCA_029582405.1 Solanum gandarillasii | reverse complement strand
TAAAAAAAAAAAAAAAAAAAAAAAAGAGTCACAAATTCAAAAAAAAAAAAAGTCACAAAAAAAAGGTCAAGAAAAAAAGAGTGAAAAAAGGGTTGAAAAATTCAATAACAACAAAAGAACAAACTTCCTGAACTACGTTTGACCTGATTCTTGCTTTGAGAAGATACGTAGGCAGCCTTATTTTAAGGTTCGGTCCAACTAAGAAAAAAATCTAGAAAGTCCTCATCACAAAAACAGGGGCAATAATAATAATAATAATAATAATATTATTATTATTATTATTATTATTGTTATTATTATTATTTTATTTTATTTTTACAAAAAAGAGTCGATTCCAAAAGTTATAAGTCTTAATCCTATTACACAGTATCTTTGAGCTTTCATGCCAATCCTTTCTTTGTAACACTGTCCAAAAGCCACGTTACAATCCAATAAAGACCTTATGATCAATTTTTAACAATGACAAGTCAAGCAAGCTTTCAGTATTGATTATATAAGGAAAATGTCATGCCACTCGCATAAGGAGTGAAAAATAAGGGAATCTTATCGATGAAAATGCTCGAAAGCCCTATAGAAGATCATTTGAGTTGAGAGAAAGTAAAAAATGAGAGAATCTTATTGGTGAAAACCCTCAGGGTACCGTAAGGCGAGAGCGAGTAAGAGATAATAAAAAAAGAGAGACTTGTCTGTGAAATCCTTTTGAGGCACCACAAGTCAAGTGTTAGTCATAACTCTAGTGCAAAAGTTGGATTATATAAGTCTGATTTCAAAGTTGAAAGTTTGACAAAGATGAAGTTTAGATTGATTGGACAGACCAGGACATTTAATCCAAAATGCATGTCATGATCATTACAATTGACCACCACTATCAATGGAGTCCATTTTATTTCTCTCTCAAAAGGATCAAATTTTATTTCTTCTTATTTTGTATCGCTCAATTCGATTTCATTTTTTTCCCTTGAGTTAGTCTTCATTAAAGCAAGCAGAAAATGATTTCAAAATTGCTACAATCTCTTCAATCGCACAAAGCAAAGTTTGGTCAACACATCAAATGTGACATGATTCAAGAAATAGTGATATGCATATTAACATGCCAACAATTGACAAATGTTGAGAATTTATATGAATACAAGATTCAATAATTGTTGGAGGGTGGAAATGATATAACAAATTTAAAATTGGAAGTTCTGAACAAGTATAGATGTTTTCAAGATTACCAAGGCGAGCTGACTAGCAAATGAAAGTCATCTATCTCAAGCTAAAATTAGCTTCAAACATGGCAACACCAGGAGCAATTCCATAAATTGACCACCATTAAACAAAAAAGAAAAAAAAAACATAAATTTTCTTTTTTTTCTTTTCTAAAACAGGGGAATGTTCCTGACATAAAAGATGTATTGAAGACTCAAATTTGTAAACATTATTGCAAGAAAAAAAAATAATTTAAAAGTTACATGCATTTTTTCTCCTAGGATAAACATTTCCTAGTCTGAGACTGTTATTTTTATTTTCTCCTATGATAAATACTTTCTAGTCTGAGACTATTATTTTTTATTTTCTCCAAGGACAAACACTTCCTAGTTTGAGATCGTTATTTTTTATTTTCTCCTAGGATAAACATTTTTTAGTCAGAGATCGTTATTTTTTATTTTCTACTAGGATAAACACTTTCTAGTCTGACACCGTTGTTTTCTATTTTCACCTAGGATAAACACTTTCTAGTCTGAGACTGTTATTTTTTATTTTCTCCTAAGATAAACACTTCCTAGTCTGAGACGTTATTTTTTATTTTCTCCAAGGATAAACACTTCTTAGCTTGAGACGATTATTTTTTATTTTCTCCTAGGATAAACACTTCCTAGTCTGAGACGTTATTTTTTATTTTCTCCTAGGATAAACATTTCCTAGTCTAACACTGTTATTTTTTATTTTCTCCTAGGATAACACTTCCTAGTCTGAGACCGTTATTTTTTATTTTCTCCTAGGATAAACACTTCCTAGTCTAAGACCGTCATTTTTTATTTTCTCCTAGGATAAACACTTCCTAGTCTAAGACTGTTATTTTTCATTTTCTCCTAGGATAAACACTTCCTAGTCTGAGACTGTTATTTTTTATTTTCTCCTAGGATAAACATTTCCTAGTTTGAGGCGTTATTTTTTATTTTCTCCTAAGATAAACACTTCCTAGTGTGAGACCGTTATTTTTTATCTTCTCCTAGAAAAAACACTTCCTAGTCTGAGAAGTTATTTTTTATTTTCTCCTAGGATAAACATTTCCTAGTCTGAGACCGTTATTTTTAATTTTCTCCTAGGATAACACTTCCTTGTTTGAGACGTTATTTTTTATTTTCTCCTAGGATAAACATTCCTAGTCTGAAACCTTATTTTTTATTTTCTCCTAGGATAGACACTTCCTACTCTGAGACGTTATTTTTTATTTTCTCCTAGGATAAACGCTTCCTAGAATGAGAAAATTATTTTTTATTTTCTCCTAGGATAAACATTTCCTAGTTTGAGACGTTATTTTTTATTTTCTCCTAAGATAAACACTTCCTAGTCTGAGACCATCATTTTTTATTTTTTACTAGGATAAACACTTTCTAGTCTGAGACGTTTTTTTTTTATTTTCTCCTAGGAAAAACATTTCATAGTCTGAAACGCTATTTTTTATTTTCTCCTAGGATAAACACTTCCTAGTCTGAGACTTTATTTTTTATTTTCTCCTAGGATAAACACTTCCTAGTCTAAAACCGTTATTTTTTTTTCTCCTAGGATAAACACTTCTTAGTCTGAGACGTTATTTTTTATTTTTCTCCTAGGATAAACACTTCCTAGTCTGAGACTATTATTTTTATTTTCTCCTAGGATAAACGCTTTCTAGTCTGAGACGTTATTTTTTATTTCTCCTGGGATAAACACTTCCTAGTCTGAGACCGTTATTTTTTATTTTCTCTTTGGATAAACACTTTCTGGTGTGAGACATTATTTTTTATTTTCTCCTTGGATAAACACTTTCTGGTGTGAGACATTATTTTTTATTTTCTCCCTAGATAAACACTTCCTAGTCTAAGACATTATTTTTTATTTTCTTCTAGGATTAACACTTCCTAGTCTGAGACGTTATTTTTTATTTTTCTCCTAGGATAAATACTTCCTAGTCTAAGACAATTATTTTTTACTTTCTCCTAGGATAAACACTCCTAGTGTGAGACGTTATTTTTTTTCCTCCTAGGATAAACACTTCCTAGTCTGAGACATTATTCTTTATTTTTACGCTATTTTTTATTTTCTACTAGGATAAATACTTTTTAGTCTGAGACGTTATTTTTTATTTTCTACTAGGATAAATACTTTTTAGTCTGAGACGTTATTTTTTATTTTCTCCTAGGATAAACTCTTCCTAGTCTGAGACCGTTATTTTTTATTTTTTCCTAGGATAAACCCTTCCTAGTCTGAGACCTTTTTTTTTTTAATTTTTTCCTAGGATAAACACTTCCTAGTGTATGACGTTAGTTTTGTTTTCTCCTAGGATAAATACTTTCTAGTCTGAGACCGTTAATTTTTAGTTTCTCCTAGGATAAGCACTTCCTAGTCTGAGTTTATTTTTTTTAATTCGCATTTGCTAATAACTCACAAATTTTTTCCAATGAAAACTAGGGTAAACATTTTGTTTATTTCTTATGTTTGTGATGGTTTTCAGGTTTCTTCAAGCGAAACATGTATTTGAAATTCAAGAACAAAGTTTCAACTCTTTTCAGAATGATCAATCTCCATGATAGCTAGAATCAGCTTCTTATTTGCATGTAGCAACCTGACCTCCTGACACCGCTTCTATTCAACTACTGATCAACAAACAAGTAGGCATTCAAGAACAATTTCAAATTGTCATTTTGAAGAGTTTCAAAAACTCATTCTAAGTGGCAAGTTAAGCATCCAATCCATTCAAGATCAAGATACTCACCAAAATCAAGGTGATATCTCAAATTCAAGACTCAAGAGAAGCTACATTGATAGGAGCTTGTACTGTTATTTTTCTTTTGACTATTAACTTTCATTTTTTTATGTAAGGATAAGAGTCGCGACTTGGAGCCTCGATGGAACCTCACTTAACTTCCAACTCATCACCTCATCTCCTTGAACTACACGTGACCTAATTTTCTTATAATCCAGGATATGTAGGATGTCTAAAACCAAGACTCGGTCGTACACATTTTTCCTTCAAAAATAGTTCGATCAAAACTTGTCACCTTGTCTACTTCTTTGTCTGAAAACTCTTCATATTTTCAGTCAAAGAGGGGCAAACTGTAGACATGTAGTTTTTTACCGAACTTAAGGTATTACACTATTTTTAGTACATAAATATTGTTTTTATATATAAATTAAATATTTTATTTTTCATCGTATTTTAGTAAGTTTATTCAAAAAGAAATAAAAACTTTCAAAAATATATGTTTTCTTGGAATTTTAACTTTAATAAATATACTAGTGTTTCTTAATTATATTATTTAATTAGCTATTTAACTTTTCTTATACTTATATTAATTTAAAATAATTATTTAATATTTTTAATTATTATATTTTATATTTATATATACCTACACATTAACTCCCACTACTCTTCCCATTTCCCACAACCTTCAGCCACACTTCACCATAATTCCCCACTCCACTCACTGCACATATACTACACCACTACACATTCATACACATGTACTACTCTACAACACACACCCCTATATTAATACACATACACACCATCACCCAACAGACAAAAATCTGCAGACTACAAAAAAACAATACACACACGACACAACCATAAAAAAGAAAAAAATCAGCAAAATAAAAAAAAAGAAAACAAGAGAAAAAGGAAATCAGCAAAGAAAAGCACCACAAACACACAAAAAACGGACAGAAAAGGAAGAGAAAAAAAAGTCACTCTATTTTTATATTATTCTTCCTTCCATAATTCACCAACACATTTGTATTTTTTTTCTTCTTCATTACTACTTTCATATAAATACAACACATATACCCTTACATACAATCTACAAAACTTGGTGGGTGTTCTAATCGAGGTTCGGTCAAAATTTTGCGGTATTCAACTTTTCCTTATCTCTTTAATTTATTTATGTAATTTGATGTAATTTTATGACAAGTTTTCTTATATTTTGTTTAATTCATGATTGATTGAAATGATTAATTTGTTAGTTTTTTATATCTCTATTTCATGAATGAAGGTAGCTTTAATCGATAATTTTATTTATTTTTATTTGTTAGTTGTGATCTCTTAAAAATGAATGGGTCATAACATTGTTCTTGTCTTGATTTAGATAATAATGATAAAGTATGTATAGTTAGGCTAAAAAAATAATAATTAATAAATAAATTATTGTTGTTTTATTTTATCAAACAAAAATGAATTTTTTTTTAACAATTCGTTATTGTTTTGTTTGATTAGAAAGTGTATACTTAATGTTGACGTATATATGATATTAAAATATAAAATAAAAAGATATGAATATGATCCAAAATTTTATCCTAGAATTTTAGTATTTTACTTTATTTTATTTTTCTTTATAAGGAATAATTATTTTCTTTTAACGTTGGACGAACTTTTAGGTACTTTAAAAATATTTGTTTCGATTAAGAATGTGGTTGCGTATCTTTTTTTGAGACATTAAAAAAACTCAAGAATGCGATGACGCACCTTCTCCAATAATATAATAAAATTTCATTAATTTAAAGTAGAGACTTATAGAAAAAATAAGATTATTAGGTGTAATACAAAGAAGACAGTTATGTCTCTAAATGTCAAGACCAAGAATGCGGTTACGCATATAGGTTGATACCCAATAAAGTTCAACAATTAAAACATGCGAGCAAATCATGGCCTGAAATAATATATCCAAAAATATTTTAAAGTAAGTATAGGTCAATAAAAAGTGACCGTGCTAGAACCACGGGACTCGAGGGATGCCTAATACCTTCCCCTCGATCAACAGAATTCCTTACCGAAATTACTAGATCGTAGACTATAAAGAGTCATTTCCTTTTGGTTAGGGATTAAAACAAAAAGGTGACTTGGAACACCATAACTCAATTCCAAGTGGCGACTCTGAAGAAAGAAATAAAATAATCCCTAAATCAATAACGTCACTTAAATTGGATAAAACCCTATCCACCACCGGGCGAAAAAGGGGTGTGACAACTTCAACAATCTGTCGTTACAACAACAACCAACTTAGGTAAATACGGTTCAGCAACCACCTCATTGATGTGAGATTTACGGAGGTGGAGACCACAATACAAAGGTATGTGGGGCAAAGCCCGATTCTCTCAACTTTGTAGGAAATGCATAGCGTGGAGGAGGTCATCAGAATTATGGTAACTCCTACAATCCTAGTTTGCAAAATCATCTAAAAAGTTTCCTAGGGATGAAATCAAAATTAGATGCAAGGCCAGAACCAATATAGACCCCAGGGGAATGCGCATGGTTATGAACAACAAGGCCAACGAGATCAACCTAGTAATCAGCAAAGTAGCATGAGCACTAAGGAAATGCTGAAGAAGATTATGGCCGATCAAGCTCAACTAGTCGCTAATGTGAGAATTAATCAGTTAGCAACCCAGAACCTGGAGAAACAATTTGGGCAATTTGCTAATGCTCAAAACTCACGACCTCAAGGAGGTTTGCTGGGAAATACGGATTCAAATCCTAGGCAAGTAAATGCGGTAGGGATGTGAAATGGGTTGCAGATAGAGGAGTTGGCTCCGAAGAAGCGAAATGTTGAATCTGCAAGCAAAGAAGGTGAACCCAATGAGTGTTAGACTGCTGCACAAGAAAAAAAAGTGCAACAATAGTAAAACCACCTCCACCGTTTCCTCAGAAGTTTTAAAAACAAAATGAGGACAAATGTTTTGGTAAGTTTCTCTCTCTATTAAACAAGTTCACATTAACTTGCCTCTGGTAGATGATTGGCAAGGTATACCTAGGTATGTAAAGTATGTGAAGGAGATCGTGGCAAATTAGAAGAGGTTGACAGAATATGAAACTGTAGCACTTATTGAAGAGTGCAGCACCAAAATCCAAAATAAGTTGCCCACCAAACTGAAAGATCCGGGCAGCTTTATGGTTTAGATAACCATAGGGAAGAGCATCCATGCAAGAGGGTTGTGTGACCTTGGGGCGAGTATAAACCTGATGCCAACATGACTGTACAAAAATTTAGGGTTGGGTAGTCTGAAACCCACCACCATTATCTTGCAGTTGGCAGATCGGTCAGTGGCTACGCCAGAGGGTGTTGTGGAGGATTTCTTGGTCCAGGTGGGATCCTTAATATTCCAGTAGATTTTGTTTTGTTGAAATTTGAGCCAGATCCTAAGGTTTAGTTCATCCTTAGAAGACCTTTCTTGGCCACAGGGCATGGTATGATACATGTAGCAGCAGGTCAATTAACTATGCGACACATCACAAAGTGGAAGTGTTTGATGTATATAAGGCATTTAAACTACCTGCCTTGTATGAAGAGTTGTCTTCTATAACAGTAATAGATCTTGCAGCAGATGCTCATTATATTGCATCCAAGGACCCTCTAGAGCGTGTGTTAGTGGGACATGATATTTATAGGGATGCCGAAGCACAAGAAATTGTGCAATTTATGGATGTGTCTAATGTGGGCATATCAAGAGATCACTAGGAATCATTGAATAAGGTGTTGGGTCCTCCGCCCAAGCCTTTCATTGAAGAAGCACCAAAACTGGAGCTAAAACATTGCCAGCCTACCTAAGGTATGCATTTTTGGTAGAAGATAAGACCTTACCTGTTATTTTGTCTATAGATTTGTCTGAACCACAAGTTGAAGCAGTATTGAGTATAATGAGATAGAGAAAAACAGCTCTAGGCTGGCAGATGTCTGACATTCACGAGATAAGTCCAATGTTGTGTATGCATAAGATCTACATGGAGGAAGGTCACACGCCGAGTGCAGAACACCAACATAGACTCAATCCTGTCATGAAAGATGTGGTAAGGAAAGAGGTGATCAAATGGTTAGATACAGAGATATTGTACCCCATATCTGACAATAAATGGGTGAGACATGTACAATATTTGCCCAAAAAGGGTGGTATGAAAGTGGTAATGAATGAGAAGAGTTAATTGATCTCTACAAGGATAGTAATTGGGTGGCATATTTGCATGGAATATAGAAAGTTGAATGATGTAATGAGGAAGGACCATTATCTTGTGTCGTTCATTGATCCGATGTTGGACATACTAGCAGGAATAGAATATTACTTCTTCTTGGATGGCTATTCAGGCTACAATAAGATAGTCATTGCATAAGAGGATCAGGAAAAGACAACCTTTACTTGTCCATATAGCACCTATGCATTCAAACACATGAAATTTGGATTGTGAAATGCACCAACTATATCCCAAAGATGCATGATGGCAATCTTCCACGATATGGTAGAGGATTTTGTTGAGGTGTTTATGGATGACTTCTCGGTATTCGGTGAGTCCTTTGACATTTTTTTGCATAATCTTGACAGGGTTCTTGCATGGTGTGAGGAGACGAATCTAGTGTTGAATTGGGAGAAGTGCCATTTCCTAGTTCGAGAAGGTATTGTACTGGGGCACAAAATCTCAAGAAATGGGTTGGAAGCTTATAAAGCTAAGGTGGAGGTCATTGAGAAGATGCCACCACCCATCACTGTGAAGGGAGTTTGAAGTTTTCTTAGACATGCCAGGTTTTATAAAAGATTTATCAAGGATTTTTCCAAGACTGTAAGACCCATGTAAAGTTTATTGGAAAAGGAGGTGAAATTTGCATTTGATGAAAATATTTTGTAGGCATTTGAGCTATTGAAGAAGAAGTTGATCGAAACTCCTATTTTGATTGCTCCGAAATGGGAGCTACCCTTCGAGCCCATGTGTAATGCCAACGATACAACTGTTGGTGAAGTGCTAGGCTAGTGAAAGGATAAGATGTTTCGCTCCATCTATTATGCCAACAAGACTCTTGATGCAGCACAATCGGACTACACTTTCACAGAGAAGGAGATGTTCACGCTAGTTTTTTGTTTTGATAAGTTCAGATCTTACTTGGTGAGCACCAAGGTTGTTGTTTAAAGTGATCATGCTGCGATAAGGTATTTATTTAACATGAAGGATGCGAAGCCAAGGATGATTAGATGGATACTAATGCTTCAAAAGTTTGATCTAGAAATTAAAGTTAGTAAAGGGACAGAGAATAATATAGCTGATCATTTGTCAAGATTGGAGGATTCATCTCATGTGAGGAATGAAGAACAGATTCCTGAAGAATTCCCTGATGAACAATTGCTAGCTTTGGACATTGAACAAGTACCCTGGTATGCTGATATTGTAAACTTTCTTGTAAGTTGTTTATTTCCACTTGGGGCTTTAACACATCAGAAACAAAATCTGAAACATTAGGCGAGGTTCTATATGGTGGATGAGCCTTTCTTATTCAAGAAGGGTCCTAACTAGGTGGTGCAAAAGTGTATAGCATAAAAGGAGACGATGAAAGTATTGGAGATTTGTCACTCATCAGTATATGGTGGGCATCATGGAGGTGAGCGCACAGAGCATAAGGTATTGAATTCTGGTTTCTTTTGGCCTACTTTATCTAAAGATGCTGCGATTTTTGTGAAGGGTTGTGATCAATGTCAGAGAATGGGCACTATATATCGAAGGCATGATATGCCGTTAAGTAACATCTTAGAGGTTAAGATCTTTGATCTGTGGGGCATAGATTTCATGGGATTTTTTCCAGATTCCAATGGGCACCAGTACATACTAGTAGAAGTAGATTTTGTGTCTAAGTGGGTTGATATTGTTGCCTTACCTACTAATGATGCGAAGGTGGTGGTGAAGTTCATCAGGAAGCACATCTTCACTAGGTTCGGAACTCTAAGGGCCATGATAAGAGATGGAGGTAATCATTTCATCAATAGTTCGGTGCAAAATTTGTTGGCCAAGTATGGAGTGTGACACAAGGTAGCCACATCCTATAATCCTTAGACTAGCGATCAAGTTAAAGTGTCCAATAGGGAAGTGAAGCAAATCTTGCAAAAGACAATGAATGCACAATAGAAAGATTGGGCTGACAACTTAGATGATGTTTTGTGGGCATACATGAATGCATACAAAACTCCAATAGGGACTTCTCCATATCGAATGGTGATTGGGAAAGCATGTCACCTTCTAGCAGAACTGGAGCATCAAGGATACTGGGCTATAAATAAGTTTAATCTAGATCCTGAGTTGGAAGGCAAGAGAATAATAACAGAATTACATGCGTTAGAAAAATCCAGGCTCCACGCGTATGAAAATGCCAAGCTGTATAAAGAGAAGACCAAGAAGTGGCATGACAACTATATTATGTCACACACCTTTGAGCCTGGCCAATTGGTTTTATTATTCAATTCAAGGCTGAAGTTGCTCCCAAGAAAACTTCCGTCTAAGTGGAGTGAGCCATTTGAGGTGGTGAAAATGACTCAACATGGAGTTGTGGAGCTAAGAAATATGGACAAGAGCTCCACGTTTCTTGTAAATGGGTAGAGAGTGAAGCATTACTTCGGGAATAACATCGATCGTGAGCAAGAAACTCTCACCTTGAATAAGGAGTGAGTCATGAGTAGGGTCGTGCCGCGACGTTAAATTAGGCACTACACGGGAGGCAACCTGTGACCAATGTAATAGATAGAATTTTTTTGGTCTTCTTTGTATCATTTCAGTTCATAGGAATTAGTAAAAAAATGTGTGTTATATCAAGAAAATACAAAAAAATGAGTCGTGCCACGACCAAAACTAAGGCACTAGATTGGAGGCAACCCATCGGGTTTACATTAATAAGTGTTGTGCTTAAATGTGCAGGGAACAGGAATAAACAAACATGGCACGTCGCGTAGTAGTTCAGTTTTTTGTTTCAACTAGAATTCAATTTTTTCGTCAAAAATAACGGAGTTACATGCTGGAGTTGCGTCATGGAGGGGTGACTAAAATTTGATTTCACTAGGAATTAAATTATTTTCGCGAGATAGAGGATTCCGTAATAGAGCCGCATCGCGGACCAGGTAAGTACAATTTGATTTTCATTAAAATGATGGGTTTTACCCATCTTTTTTTTAAGAGACCTGACCCATATGCCTTTTTAACCCCCAATGTTTAACCCAAATCCCCTATTCTTCTCCCATAATAGCGTTGATTTCCCTTCGCCTTCCCCTTTTGGATTTTTCAAGGTTCAATCTATAACGCGAAGACAATTCCTCCTCGTTCTTTTCTGATTCCCCCGTATTCAACTTCCAATGTATGTACTTTGTTAAGTTTTCTTGCAATAGTTGGGCGTTCTTCAGTGTGGGTGATGTTGTTTTGGGTATATGTTTTGTGGGGAGTTGGGGGTGTGATTGGTAGTAGATGGAAGTGGTTTATGATGTTGTTTAATGGGTATTTCGACTTCTTGAGTAGAATTTGACTTTGTTTCAGATTATGTGGGAATTGTGTCAAGTGGGATTTGATAAACATTGTAGAGTGAATGATTGGGGATTAGTGATGAGTAAGATTATTTGTTTCATGGAATTTGAGGGTATTAATATGAATTCTTGAGTAGAGGTGTGTGATTATATCTGTGTGGGATTGTGGGTTTGTTGTGTACATGTCGAAGGTTGAGTTCGTTTGTACTTGACTGAGTTTGTTGTAACTAAATGTGAAATCTGAATGTGTTAAATGTATGGGTATGTTGTAGTTTTAGGTTGTGCATGATAATCTTTGGGAATTCTTAGTACCAAGGTAGGATAAATGCATATGACTAAGTATGGGGTGGTGTGTGCGCACCACCTGTATCTCTTATTGTGTTGTGTAATATGTGTTGGACTGGATGTATTGTGCTTGCATGTAATCGTGTCAGGTACTCAGCGACCCGGCAAGGAGGTGGCAACTTCAAGCCAAAGGAAGCGAGTTCGGAGTGGGGGGAATGTATGTCCCGCATTAGCAGTCCCACGCGGACAAACTCAGAGGTTTGGATTACGTATGGTGGTCAAAGAGGGCAAACTTTGGTGGAAGAAAAACATAGGGGCACGCTATGTCTCCGCTGTGTGCATGGCTAGAGACATACTTGTAAGGGAGTTTCCCTAAATTATGAGGCACATTCAAGAACTTCATATAGAGTTCATCTTTGCTGAGCCCACTGAGTGCAATTTGCATGTGGTGAGAGAGTTTTATGCTAATTAGGCAACAGAGTCGAGATCACATTTTGTGAAAGTACGGGGAATTGAGATGACCCTCACTCCGGCGGTATTGAATGAAATAGTGGGCACTATAGCTGATCCTGACCCTTTGGTGTTAACGGGATTGACCATTTGCCTTCCCTATCGAGCCATTAGACACATACTTTGTAGACCTCAGTCGATGGTTAAGTGGACCAAGCACAGCGCCAAGAGGTTCCACCAGTCTTTTCCATATGCACACATGAGCAGAGAGGCTTGGGTATGGTTGAAAATAGTTATGAATTGCTTGATACCCGGGTTGCACGACACATACATCACACGTGATAAAGTGTGTTCGGTTTACGCCTTGATGACTAACACCAAGTTGAATATCGGTGCTATGTTGAAATATGGTATAAGGAAGGCCCGGATTCACAATGGGTACAGGTATGCTTTTTGAGGTATCATTACTCAGTTGTGTCGTTCTGCAGGTGTACTAGAGTAGAGCTTATATTATATGGCACCCCTTTTCCCAGTGCTAGTGGATGTGACGAAGAAAAAGGGGCCGGACAATGAGTTCGGTCCACCACTCACCACTTCAGAATGCCATCGCCTCAATGAGTTGATTATGTCCCGTATATATGGGCTAGAGATGTTGTGTCACCAGAATGGATGTCGGGCGTCAACTGAGGAGCAATTAGGACAGGTTGAAATGAGGTACCCGTTGAATGTGCATGCCAAAGCATTGCTAGGCATCAATCTTGAGTTCCATGAGCCTGTGGATGATGATATACCGACAAATGGGGATAGGTTGCGCAGAAATTCTAATGTTGACTCCAATTCTGACACGGATGAGGTTGACCTTGTATAGGCCGGTAGTGAGGCCGAAGGTGGAGATGCAATGGGGAACTAATTAGGGAGTTATTCACCTTACCTCTATTCTTATTTTGTGACTTTGTGTAGCACTGGGGACATTTCTAATATTTCAAGTGTGGGGTGGGGTGTAATTCACTATGTATTACATAGATTAGTTTGAACATTGATAGTGTCTTCTGTTTGTCTTTTACTTTATTTTTTCAATTTGTATTCCTTGGAGGTTGTTTTCAGTTCTTTGGCCAAAGATAGTCCCTTTCAACCGTGCAAAACACAAAAAGATTTTGTCTTTATAGGATCTAGTCGGTCGTTGTAGTTGAGTCACATTGTCCTATGATAGATGAATGACGACCGTCTTAAGGGCAATTGTCGTCATTGAGTCATAGGTATGGTATGTGTGTTGAATCCCGAATTCCAAAAGAAAATTGTATGAAAGTATGTGGGGCAATATATATGGATGCATTAAAATTCTTGTACTTGATTTTAATTCCTGCAACTCAAGTTGAAATAAAACTTTTGCATGAACTCATTGTATCCTATGATTGATCTGACTTGATGATAACTTGTGCCATGAGTTGTGAGGTATTGTATTGTCCGTGTATTGTATCTGAGTCTAATACTTTCCTGGCATGTTATTGAAGCAAAATCAAAGTGTTGCTTTGTGTAGGAAATGATAATAGGCTTCCTTGAATATGTTCAATAAGTTAACCTTTTTCATATACTATCACTCATAGCCTGTTGAGCATGTAGCCTTTTATTGATAGCCACATTTTCACCCTAGACCATTTTATTGAATCCCTAAGTTGTTTGCACCCTACTTGCCTAAGCACTGTAGCATAAACTCTGGTGGATTGAGTAAAATTGTAAGTGAATAAGCAGCCTGAAATGGTTACAAGGCAATAGCAAGGCCCTTAGTAAATGAAAAAAAAGTTTGTTCTTTGAATAAAAGAAATGAGGGGCACTTTGAGAAGTGATGTGAATCATGGGTGTTAGTAATGTAGAGAGAGGGCTGATAAAAGAAGAATATTATGATGATGTCTTAAAGTGCAAAGTACTTAGGTAAGTGTAAGTCACTATTATATACTTATTCCTACCCGTCCTCTAGCCGACATTACAACCTAGAAAAGCCCTATTTGATTTTTTGCAAAGCACACTTAATTAGTGGAGATGTACATAATGGGAAAGCTTATGGTTTTCAGTGCATGCATGTGAGATGTTCTTTTTGAGTGAGAGGGTTCTGTGTTGTCAAAGTCCTTAACTTATAGTCAATCTATTCAGTTGAGTTTGCGGACAATTCCTTGGCGTGAGGGGCATCTGTTGTATAAAAGATAGCTGATATCTAATGGTGAACATGAAGTTTAATGCTTTGGTTGCAAAAAGTTGTCGAATCAGTACTTGAGTTATATGAGGTCTAAAGGTGATCAAGGCCAAGTGTAAATAAGAACATGCTTGTTTTGAGCTGTTAAAAAAATCCTTAAAAGGAATTGGCGGATGCACAAATACTGATATTAGGGAGTCTAGTTCTAGGACTAGTATGGTAAGTTGTTCGAGGACGAACAAAAAGCTCTAAGTGTGGGGTGTTGATTTTGGGTGTATTTGCATGCTTAAGAACCAAATAACACTCGCATTATGAACAAGTTCAGAATAATTCTTTACTAATTGATAGTATTGTCGAGTCATATAAATTCATTTAGACTAACCAACATGATTAGTTATATAGGTGAGCTAAAATGAATAAACGACTGCTAAAGTAGGCATTGAGAAGCTTGAGAGGATCCAAGTAAAAGAGCAACAAGAAAGGAGAAAGAAAATGAAGAAAGAGACATATATGTATCCTCTCCGCGTCGTGGAGAGGGAATTTATTATTTGTTCGCGAAATGGAGTTGCAGGCAGAAGACTCTGTATCGTACACTCGTTGCGGAGAAGAGATGTTCTCCAAGAACTCGATTTTAGAAAGCTCTCCGCGTCGTGAACCTTGGTGCTAGATTTGTCCGATTATGACTAAATATATATAGACTCAGATTTTATTTTATTAAATATTCTTTTTCTTGGTTTTGAAGAATGACGACTTTGGGATATTTTTCACTTGTTCTTAGGGTTCATTCCTTAACTCTTCTATTTTCGATCTCTTTATGTTATTTAAACATTGCATAATTGAGAATCTTGATATGAGTAGCTAATTTACCTAGTTCTAGGGCTGTGGCTACTGTATGATTGTATATTATTGAAATTTTATGTATTGAAGTTAATTATCACATGAATCAATCTTTTGTTCGTGTTTCCGTATTTCATGCTTGATCACCACTGAAATAAATATCTTGTTTGAATTGAACTCAGGAGTGGGATAAAAGTATAGAATGTGGGAAAAACAGAGCATGATTTTCCCTTAAGATTTAGAGTTAATTTGTTTCTAGGATAGAGATATACCTAGGCACCGTGCTTGGTTATTAGATGGGATGAAATCGTAATTCTTTGTAATTGGTCCAGCATATCCCCGCTCAACAATGTAGTTAGGCTGCCAATTATCGTAGGCAATTAGTGGTTGGGAGACCATAATCATATCATTAACCCTGTGATCGTTGATTTGATAATTAAGTACTATCAATTTTACAAGATAATATGCATGAATCATTAAGTGAGCTGCAGCCCTGCACTTCGTCCAATCATTTTTCAAACCCTTTGGAAATTGAATCGCATTAGTTAATCTTATAATTAGATTTTCGATTATAGAAACATTCACTTCATTGTTCTTGATAGCACTTGTTTCGAATTGAAAGTATTGGAAAGATTGAATTAATCTAATGTTGAGTCCATGTGGCTAAGATATCCGACTTTATTAAAGAGTCATTTTAATATTTGAATGACCACGTACACTTGCAAGCGCGATTGGGCGCAACATATAACATAATCCAAAGGACATACGTTTGAATGTAAAGGTACCATAAAGACATGTACATGTGGTATTTTCCTGACCATCTGGTGCAATTGATAGCTGGTTATACCCAGAGTATCCATCTAAGAAACAATACCACCCTTTACCATCCAACCTATAAAGCATCTGATCCATGAATGACATTGGAAAATGGTCCTTCAGGGTCCACTTGTTCAGCTTCCTGTAATCCATACATATTCGCCAACCTGTAACTGGACCTTGCGGAATCAACTCATTCTTAGCGTTGACAACCACTGTCATACCACCCTTCTTGGGCACACATTGCACTAGGCTAACCCAATGACTATCTGAAATGGGTTACACCACCCCTGCATCAAACCACTTTATGATTTCCTTTTTAACCACCTCTTGCATTGGTGAATTCAACCTGCTGTGGTGCTCTATGCTCGGGTTGCAGTCCTTTTCAAGTTGAATTTTATGAGTGCAGATACCCAGAGGTATCCCAATGATGTCCGTAATAGTCCAACCAATCACCCTTTTGTACCTTGTCAAAGCTTTGACTACAGCATGCACATGTTAACCATTCAGATCTGCAGCCAAAATGACTGGCAATGTATTATTAGTACCAAAAACGACATACCTTAGGTTGCTGGGTAACTATTTCAATTCAAGTATAGGCGGTTCCTCAATAGATATCTTTGATGGAGGATTTGGCCTATTTTTCAGGTCTAGGTCTAATTTATTTTGAGCATAGGAATGTGACCCCATGCCTGGCAGAGCATTTACAGTTTCCACGTAGTCATCCCGAAGGTCTTCTTCAAAATTCACTAGCATGGTTGTCAATGTTTCCACAACAAACCTTTCCTCAATAACAGCTTCCAGCTCCCATTCATCAATGACCTCAATTGCAAACACCACATTCATGTCTTGTGGTTGCTTCATAGACCTGCATATTTTAAACTTTACCGCCTCATTGTTGAGCCTGAACTTCAGCTCTCCGCTCGCAAAATCAACTAAAGCTTGACCTGTGGCCAGAAATGTCCTTCCAAAAATTATGGGAACCTTAAAATCTACCTCACAATCGAGAATTACAAAATCTGCCAGAAAAATGTAGTTGTCCACTTTTACGAGCACATCACATAAAATACCCATAGGTCATTTCATTGACCTATCTACCATCATCAATCTCATTGCAGAGGGTTTCTGCACACCTAAACCCAATTGTTTATAGATGGCTAGAGACATCAGATTGATAGTTTCCCCTAAATCACACAGGGCTTTTGCAAACTCAAATGCTTTGATTGTGCATGGTATAGTGAACGCATTTGGGTCCTCCTTTTTCTGCACCAGAGATCTTTTAGCAATAACACTGCAATGATTAATATTGTTTGTTGGTTCAAAACTTACAGCTCTCTTCATTGTGATTAAGTCCTTCATGAACTTAGCATATCCTAGCATCTACTCTAGAGATTCCATCAACGGGATGTTCATTGATAGTATTCTCAGCATTGTTATGAAGTTTGCAAACTTCCCATCTTGCGCTTTCTTCTTGAGTCTTTGGGGGAATGGAGGAGGTGGTCTTGGTATCTGCTGTACAGGCAAAGTAGCCTGTACTTATTTTTCTTTTACCTTAGCCGGTTTCTCTGTTGATTGGGCTCCTTCTGTATCATGTACTTGTTCAGCTTCAGCCTCTTCTTCCTCATTTCTCCCTATACCCTATTTCTGCTCAGTACCTGCAGTTTTTGACTCATTAAGGGTCTTACTGCTTCTGGTGGTAATGGCCATGCAATGCCCATCCTTTTTGGGATTCTAAATAGTGGCACTTGGTAGCGAACCATTCTTCCTCGAGTTTAGTGATGCTCATAGTTGTCCTAACTGCTGGTCCAATTGCTTGATATAAGTAGTGTGAGAATCCACTAGTTGACTCATACTGGACAAATCACTCTTCATTTCTTTCACACCTACATCGGTTGATTCAACCTTTTGGAGCACCTTATCCAACATATCCTCTATTTTGGACCCGATGGAACTACCACATGTTCGATCTCTATTACCCAGAGGCACATAGACACCACTGCGGTCATTCCAGTAGCCATCTTTGTTCTGCCAGTTGCCTTGTTCTGTAATTTTTGGTCTTTCGTACTGCCCTTCTCTGGAGTAGTTCTGACCTTGATTTCTAGAATTATATCCTTGGTTTCCCAAGTTTTAATTCTGAACCCCCCCCCCCAGTTGCTCAAGTATTTGACCTCGTCATCTAAGTAAATGTCCTGATTTTCATATCTCTTTGAGGCTCCCACATGATTCACCTTCTCAGAACCTGTCATGATATGCTTTGTGAGTAAATCCATCTGGGTTCTTGTGTGAGCCATATCCTGTTCCATTTCTTCTTCTCTCCTCTTTTGTTCAGGTGAAAGATCAAAAGTGAACCCAAGATCTCCTACTTCAGCATCCTTAGTGTGCCATGTTATGTTGTTTTTTGAGACTTCATCCATTAGTTGCATAATTTCTGGGAATGGCTTTCTCATGAATGATCCTCCACACAGTGCATCAACAACAGGTTTAGTAACATGATTTAGTGATCTATAAAATGCATGTTTTAAATGTCTCAATGAAACCATGGTTAGGGCAATTTTTTAGGTTTTGGCTGAATCTCCACCAAGTATCATGCATTGCCTCCCCTGGTTGTTGTTTGTGTGCACTTATTTCATCCTTCATCTATAGTTCTTTTGATTCAAGATAGAACCATTCCAGGAAGCCTTCTCTCAGTTCAGTCCAAGTCCTGACTGAATCATCTTGCAGTTCATTTAGCCAATTGGTTGCCTCCCCAGTGAGAGACAATGGAAATAATCTCGGCCTCATAATCGTCTGACTAACCCCAGAAATTTCCTGTGATTTTTATATCACACGAATTTCATTAAGTGTGGGTGGGCGTCATCACCAGCAGCACCTCTGAACATACCCTTCAAGTTCAGCAGCTGAATAATCGTGCTAGTAATCATGAATTTAACACCTTGAGGTAATGCATGTAGAATTATTTCTCCGGTGGCTGCAGTTCCATCTAAGTTCAGATCATCCTCCTCGAACACCACATGGGATGGTTGATGTGCTCGACTCCTTGGAGCTAGTGGTTGTCGATGGAGAGGAACTATCTCTTCCACTCAATTTTCCTCCACCACCCTAGGTTGGTCATTCGCAACATTCCACTGAGAACCTCTAGCAACTCTCTTAGCCTAAGTCCAAGTCAATGCCTTTGAGCATCAAGTTCCTGTGTATTCACCATCTTGCGGATAGTTTTTCTCAGTTTCAGGTCTTAAGGAATCAGTGGGGATTCCTTACTTCTAGCATTTGGCATGCACTATTGAGCTTACATGTCAAAGACACAGACAAAGAACAACATCTAAAATTAGGAAATATAACTACAATTTGACTAATTGCTAGTAAAGTATTTCTGAATAGATATTCCCTAGCAGCGACGCCAAAATTTAATACGTCCAAACTTACACCTCCATTAAGAAGTATAAATGATCGAAGTCAATTTATAGAGCTCAATGCGAGTTAAGGTCGATCCCACAGAGAATATCTATACAGTAATAGTTTAATTGTCGCGTTTATCCAACTGTTGTTATTATTTCCTAGAGAAAGTAATTACAGATTGTAAATGGGTTTTGATTGTAATTTTCAAGTAACTAAAGTTTGATGTATTACTCAAGTTTCACAAGTAACAGGGTTTTAACTTCAAGGTTGGGATGATAATTAAATGAAATGAGGGTTGTGTTCCCCATGACATTACATCTAGTGTTGATTCGTGAACATGTTTCAGGTGATTGATTCTTTTCAAATTACAAGCGAGCTAAATGTATCTAACACCTCTTAGTCTTGTTAGATAACTTCTAATCGGATCCTCTCGGTCTTAGGGTGTTATCATAGTTTACCCTCGCATATTTTGGTGTCAAAGTTCTCTTCTCCCAAACTCAAACTTTCACTCCAAACCAACAGATTAATTTGACTTTTTCCTAACTATCAATTTTTCTCTAAAATGGATAGATACAGGAAAGTTCTGATGTGTGCACTCAATAGAACGAATGAATAACAAAATTTGAATTATGTTTTGCAAATAACAATCACATTCAACTCATTTTATAAACCTACACTTAGATTTCTGACATAGTTCCCACAACCTTAGTTGTGGTGTTGAGCCACCCATACTTTCAATTCAATAAGAAAAAATAAGTGTTGAAAACATTAAGAGAAATCACTTACGAGATTTGAAAATTCAAAGAACGCTTGATATTCAAAAACCAAATCAAACTTAAGTCTCGATCCAATGTTAATCGACAAAACCCAAAAGTAGGGAATAATAGGAAAGTAGTCTCTCATTCCAGATATGATGAGATAAACCAAAAATTAAACTTAATTAATTCAAATAATCTTACTAAAAATAGTCCTACTCGAAGTAGGACTAACTTGTAGAGCTACTTCACAGACGGCATGACAGTCTGTCAAGAGCTTCACGGTTCGTGAAGCCTATCGTAGTCTCACACTTAGATAGTGAGAGATCCCTTTTCTTTAAATCCTTTATGATCAGCATCATGGGTTGTTAGGAGGGCCACAGACCATCTAGGTGTCCGTGGTCTTTAGTTGTCCAAACCAAAGCATACCTCCTCGAGGTCTTCCCACTAGTTCACTTTCACAATCAGCATCACGAGTCGTCATGAGGACCACGGCCCGTTTGGGTGTCCATCGTATTTCCATAGCCAAACCAAAACCTAACTCCTCGAGTCTTCCCACTGGTTCACTTTCACCATAAGCATCATGAGGACCACGACCCATCTAGGGCTTCATGATCTTCACTTAAGTTATCACCATTGATTGGAAGTTTTCTAGAGTAGCGTGGAGTTTTAAAGATTAGGGTGAGCTACTGAAATTTTGAGCTACCAATTTCTGTCTATTTTGGCTAGGCTCAAGATTTATATTGTATTCAGAGACAACCTATACTTATCTTATATTTGAAGAAACATTGTACTATTGTTTTTGATTAAATGCTCGATTACTAACTGATGCCAAGTTTTAAGATGGTCTCTATTTGTATCTCTATTGTTGTTATTTCTTTATTCCTTTTCTTTATAAAGATTTTTGCATCTTGTTGTTGACTTCTACTTCATAGTTTATTGCTTACGGCTCCAGACTAAGGGTTAAGCTTACCTACTAGTGGGGTGTGGTAGGTGCCATGATGATCTGAGATGTTGGGTCGTTATAATATTTATCAGAGCTCTAGACTCACCGACATAGTTGGTGTGAGAGAAAATGCCAACTAGACTCGTGTGGATTGGTGCAGAGACGTCTGTATCTTATCTTTGGGAGGATATAGAGCATTCTTAGGAAATTTTCTTGCTGACTCTTTATCGTGTGATTTCTCTTTTATTAACCTCCAAAAAACCTTTTTGGAATCTACTCTATCTTAGATAAATGAGAAGAAGAATTTGATAGACGTGGATGGAGCTTCAACACATTCCATCAGGGTTTCAACACGTGATCGGGATAGACGGCCTCAATCAGGCACATACCCTGAGGTCGGGGGCATTCTTTAGCATTCATAGAGTCTAGGAGGAGTCTAAGCTTTTATAGGGTCATTGACTACCTTAGAACCTCAAGATTTAGCATTAGAATGCCTGAGCTTCTTTGAGGGTACACCCAAGTTGGTACATTTCTTGGTGCAGTGAGTGCTTCTTTGAGAAGAATTGGGTTAACTAGTACCAACAGGGTTCTTCATCCATTTTTGACAATGTGATAGGATTTTTAGAGTGGGTTGGGAATAGCCCCACACCATCTCCTTCAAATTAGAAGTTGAGCTAGGGGTTTATTAATGGGTTGGCTTTACCAATTTGGTTAACGTCAGAGCATCTGGTATCAGTGGGTCTACATTTCCTCAAGTTGTGAGTCATGCGAGGGCTTTAGAGTAGGTGTCTTTTGAGACTTACAAAGATAGTGGTAAAAGGCATTTCCATCAGTACAATAGTGACACTATTCCACTTTGAGATGACTATCAGTTTAACGAGGGACATCTTCCTTCCCAACCTATCAAGCCTATGGAGGTAGCATCTCAGTTTCCAGGGTGTTGAGAGGTAGGTCATGGTGCCTACGGTAGGCAGGGTTCAGGCCAGACTTCTTATGTTGGTCATTCTAGACCTTAGGGGGATAGGTCTTATGTTACTCCAATTGGGTCTTCACAGCCAGTTGTCTCTCTCGATTGTTTTTATTGGTGTGGAGATATAGGCCTATATGTTAGAAATTGTGACATGGCCCCATTACAACTAGCTTGGGTTGGTTCTTAGTATGGTAGAGGTAGATAGGGCTAATCACTGCATTCTTTACACGGACCTTCACGTTATAGAGGTTTCCATGATTGTGGATGGCGTGACCACTGGTCTAGAGAGTGTCCTAGGTATTTATCTATCATTGGCCTATTATGGCAGTTTATTTGAGGTTTGTGGTTGTGTTTTTCCTAGAATAGTTTATTTCATTTAGCAGAAGATTGACTATATTGTATTTCCTCATTGGGAGTAGTGGTTGAGTAACTCCGTGTTCCTTTGCCTTAATATTCTTATTTTGGTTGCGGGCTTGGGATAGTGGTTTCCCTTTTTGACCTTCATATTGTGTGCTTTTGCAGTCATGTCGATCCTTGTTTCAAAGGTGGCTAAACCAGCTTTGCCCGATTTGAGTTTTGTGTACTTTTTGGCCTAGTTTACTTGGAAGGTTGGCTTAGTTGTATGTTGTCGCTTCTGAGTAGTTTTTGGGAGATCTTAGTTTCCCTTGTTTACTTATGGTTATCCTTTTGATTGTGTTCTCCCTTTTTCTTTAGTCTCTTCTCGATTGCTGAGTTGTGTTTTCGCTTGTTCGACTCCTTTTGGATTTGTTTGCTTCTTATGGTCTTGGGGGTTTGTTATAGCTAGCTAGAAGTTTGAGGTGTGAACCCTTGTTGTACCTGGATTAGTTATTGTATGGATAGCTCTCAAGGATAGTTTATGATTTTGAGTCGGATTGGAGGTGTTCATTGGTTGTTTCAGTTTTTAGCTCAGTTGGGAAATGGGAATTTTCAAATGAGGTTCATCTTCAAGTTGGAGTCAAGGTAACTCGTGGTGTTAGTTTTTCTGGAGTTCCCATACTTGGAGTAGGCCACTGGGGCTAGGCCTAATGTAGACTTGTTGTTTGCAGGATAGTTGTCCTTTGGGTTGGCTTCAAAAGTTATATTTCAGCAGGATTTGTCGGTCTTTGAGAGATAAAGGTTTATTTGGGGCCTTTCCTTGGGCTTATTCCTAGTTTTGTAAGTTCTTATTCCTCAGAGCTTAGATGGGGTATGTACTACTCTTGAGGCTTGTGTTGCATGGCTTTGTAGGAATGTTTTTATGGTGTTGGAGATGTTCAAGATGATGCAGGGCCAGCTAAATGCTCTAGATGTTTACAGGATATTAGATGTGGGATATAAGATTATTTTTTCAATTTGGGAGTTCAATTGCATCTTCCATGGTCATGTAGTTGCTCTAATATGTGGTTTTGGTGTTTTTTTGCTTAATCAAGATGAATCTAATGCTTTTAGGCAGCTTCTATTTAGTTGGGTGAAAGTTGGAGCCCAACATGGTGTATCGGGGAATTTTTAGAGTTGTGAATGTATTTTGGGGGTTTATCTTAGCCTGAGTTCTGTGATGGCGGTTTTTTATTTGGGGGGGTGTCTGAGGATCTTGCGAAGCACAAAAACCCAATATCCTCATCTTTTTATGCCTTCAGGTTGTTGCTATCCTTCAACTTTTGCGGATGAAAGTCCTTTTAGTAGTGGATGTTGTAATGGACCTCCATGTCATTTCCTGTGTTTTATGATCTTTTAGTGTTTAGAGCTTTACAATAGTGATCCAAAGTCATTTTATGACTTACAGGGACTGATAGCTCGGTCTTTGGGTCGTTCGTTTGGGTTACGTCATTTTTTATCAAGAGTTCAAGAAGATGACCTCAGAATCCAATTCTGGCAATTCCATCTGCTCTGGAAGAGTCATTTTAGGGTTAGGGGTATTGTTGATTTGAGCCTCTAGACTTCTGGTGTGAGTTTGTGTTGTTAGGCATTTTTACTTGAAAGCTAAAACCAAGGTTTGACTTTGGTCAATATTCCTGGTAGACGTGCTCACGTGAGAATTATGTCAGTGTGGTTAGCGTCGGAATGTCAAGTTTATTGTATAACAATGATTTGTGTTATCTCTAGGCTTCCAATCTCATTTTGAACCTTCTTGTAGGTTTTAGCTTAAGATAGAACATAGGCGTGGGATCCACTTTTTGTTGAAATGACTTCGAATGGAAGTTTCACGAGTCCATTAATTCTGGAATATCGAATTCGATGGGGTAGCATATTTTGATTGCGCGCATGGAGTTCCAAATGAATCCCGAGAATATTGTCAGAGATTTTGGTGTCTTAGCACATTAGCTGATGTGCTGATAGTTGAGGCACGCCCTGCGATCACGGAAGACTGGTGCCCAAACATGTGTGTTCACGCCTTGGAGCCGTGCTTATGGATGCCAGGCCTAGCCTGCGCATTCGCAGCGTGCAACTAGCCTGGCACCTGTGTTCGTGTGGTCCATTTGCATTCACGAGGGCCAGCCGCTTTGCCTTTATATTAAAGCAAAGTCATGAAGGCAGCTTAGCTTTCTGCAGCGTTTTGGCAATTTCTCCTTCACCTGAACTTCAATTTTGGAGATTCAAAGTCATGGGTGATCGTGGGGGTTGTGGCTACATATTCCTATGATCAGAAATTGTTGCAGGCTCTCAGTTTGACGTAAAATCATGATTATATGGGTTGCCTAGTCTCTTTAATGGGGTATTTTGTGTGCGTGAGTTTTGGCTGATTCGGACATGGAATTGAGTCCTATTTTGGGACACAAACCTGGTTTGTCAATTAGGACCCCTTGATGGAGTAAATTTTTGGATTTCTAGTGTGTATTCCACATTCCGATTTTTTACTCGATTTTGGGTATGTATCCGATTGGTGCGGTTTTAGTGTCAAAACGTCCTCAATGACATTGTGATCAATAATTTGATAGTGTAGCGGTGTTCAAAAGCATTTTGGAGGTGGATAGCTTGTGTGTGGTGGATTAAGAGCAATTGTGGTCAATTTTGAGGTAGGCTTTGGTCTAGTTTCTTTATTGTGCTTCTTAGATGATGCCTGGTATAGATTTCATGTGATTTTGGATTGTATATTGTCAAGTATGTTGCCCTCCTTTTATTATTCAATCTTTTCTTATTTCTGTAGAAGCCTTACGCTTAGTGTGGGTATTGGGAGCCTTCGTTTAGGCTTGCAGGTTCTCTTATAGTGTAAATCTACTTGTTTATATTTGTTAGGGTTGGTGCTTTGTGGCCTTAGACTAGTGTGGACCTTAGCTGCTTTAGTTTGTGTTTTATCACCCTTCTAGTTTTGATTGTTCTCAGTAAGGCTTGTACGAGATTTTTCTTCTTTTATTGGTGCTTGTGACCTTGGTGTATCAACGTAGCCATGAGTTGATCCTAGATTGAACGGTATATTTTAAATAGGGTGTTGTCTCTTGAGTTTGTTTCCAACATTTATTGTCTTGGAATTTCTTCTTTGATCCCTTCGCTTCTTGTTCAACGTTAGGCCTATCATAGCTTTGTTATGTTTTGTTATATTGTTGGACCCGAGGCCGTATGCGAGGATGATTCGGATCCCAAGTCAGAACTCTTCCCTTTTCTAGCACATTTTGGGTTGGCTATATGTTTATTTCACTCGAATACCTTGTCCTTATGCCGGTGATGGCATGCATTGCATTGTGTGTTCATGCTCATGGATTTTTGGTGGTATGATCCTTACTCATGTATTGGCATATTTCTCATTCATGATGAGATATAGTTTTACTTAACTTTTATTCTAAAACTTGTTTTAATGGGAGTTATGCCACCTGGACTACTTGACTTATTGGTTGTTGATATCAAAAGGCCTTAGGGACGTGCTCCATTTATACTTGAGATTTAGAGACATCTGATATGTGCTCAATTTTACTTGACTAGTTTGCGCGTCATCGCCCTTTCTTGTATGATTTTTGCTACTCATGAGCCTCATAGGTTCAAGGAGTGGTACTATAAGACCTAGTTTGGGCCAAAGTAGTGTACACAGACTTCCCACATCCCCCTGGACTCCTCTTTCTGTGTGACCCACTAAATAGGAAGAGACAACGACATGGGTCCTACCTCACCCGCATGACAGGGAGGTAGGTCTCTATACTTGGCTACAAATGTTTACTGATGGTCCTATTGTATCCTCTACATTCACATGTATTGCCTTTCACTAGTATACTTATTTGTTGATTGCACTCTCTAGTTTATGGGGGCCATTTGGGTTATGTTTGTACCTTCTGAGCTTATGGGGTCCGATTTGGTGATTGTTTGACTATATTATGTTCTCTGTTATCACTTGATTTGTTAGCTTATAGGCATGACTTTGGAATTGTGGTGGTGGGCCTCCTATCCTAGGTAGTTGACCTGATTTCTTAGTTATTACGAGTACGTTGTTGGCTTGCATTCCAGGTACCTTTTTGGCTCGAGTTCTTACCCTTTGTACCCCATTTTTATTCTATTTTGCATGTTTACTTTAGTATCTCCTGCTTGTTACTTGTGCTGTGCTTTCCTTATTACTTGTGATTTATGCATGTGTTATCTTTTTGAGCTCAGTCAATCATTGCCTAGTGAATACCATTTTTGGTACTTATACTACACTTCTGCCCCTTGCAGATTGTAGTTGAGTTATCACCTTTGACAGGGAGTCGTGCATAGCAACTTGGAGTTGCAGAGATTAGGGTGAGCTTCTGGCATCAAAAGATTTTTTGTTTCCTTCTGTTTTTGCTAGGATAAGTCTTTATATTGTATTAAGAGACAACCTGTACCTATCTTGTATTTGTAGAAACTTGTACTCTTGTTTTGGATTAGATGCCTCATTATTGACTGATGCTAGGTCTTGGGATGGTTTCTATTTGTATTTTTAGTGTTTTTGGTTCTCACTTTATTCTCTTGTTTTAGGCTTTTTGCTTCTTCTTGTTGACTTCCGCTTGATAGTATGTTGCTTATGGCTCTTGACTAAGTGTAAGGCTTACCTGCTGGTGGGGTGTGTTAGGTGCCATTAGGACCTGAGAAGTCGGGTTGTGATAGTTTTTTAAAACAAAATTAAAAGGGGGTCTTATTTGCAGTTACAATCCTAGTCAATGACATTACACAAACCAATTTTTTAAAATTAGTGACTAACACAAATTTGTTTTAGCCAAACATGAGTCATTAAAGTTACCTTGCAAAAACCATGGGATTCGAGGGTGCCTTATACCTTTCCCCGGTCAACAAGACTCTTTACTCGATCACTTATTTTCTTAGACCAAAAAATTAAAATATAGAGTCATTTTCTTTTTAGAATTCATTTAGTGACTTGGAACACCAAAAACTCAATTTTAAGTGGCATCTATAAAACTAACAAATTATTTTTCTTATTTTTATTTTCAAAACCATCATATTTGATTGAAAAAGGGTGTGACAGATCTACCGACTCCGCTGGAGAATTATTATTATTCGAGCTTTGTACATTGATTTTAGTTTCATTTTATTTATTGATCGCATACATATTATGTTTGATAGCTAACATGCACTTTGTTGATTTACTGCTTTGATATTGTGTGATTGTATATATAAATTGTCTTCTCTCACACAACCTTTCGAGTCTCTAGAACATTTATAGTACATTGTGTGCAGATACGCTTCATAGAACTTTTGTCTGAGATGAGCTAGTGTACGGTTAAGCTCCTGGTTGAGGATTTTAATCACATATGTTAGGCGGGGTTGAACCACCAGTTAAGCCAGAATAGCTATGCTACTGTAAAGCTGGCCCTCTCCAGCTCGAGTTTTACGTTCGAGTAAGCTAGTCTAGACACCTTTCCATAAAGAGTGATAAACCTGGCAGAACAACCAACAAATAATACTCCGAGTAGGCTACATTTTTAATGCATTTGAGGTAAGTGACATAAGAAAATCTTTGAAGAAACATAATCGATTTTGTGGGATTTTAGCTTTAACGACAATAAGACAATGAGAGCTATGTCATGGAATTTTATATATCCCTCATACTGCAAGAAGGGAATTCTACTTGCCAAGGATGAGTCTGTACACATCATTTTTTTCTGAAGTTGATCCACTAGCTAGGTCATTTTAGACAATAATATGGGATCGCGTAGTTTGGGACTATAAGTGGCTACTACAGACTACCCTATTTGAGCCTCCATCTCAAGGCCCTCTCGATGCTAAGTCTAAATCCCAAAAGAATAGATAAAAGTTAAATATCAATATAACATAGGAAAGACAATGATCAATACCAATCCACTTCTTAAAGATCAAAACATAGAATAACTCCTTAAATTACAATTCAATAATAGGTGAGGAAACATTTCACCAATGTGAATCTACACATGAGGAATATCTTTCACAATCATGATCATATTCGTATGTGAAATAACCTTTCACAACAACATTGATACTTTTATCTAAAAGCAACATATCATTAAAAAAAATCATTTTCACAAGACATGCATAATCTTCCAAAATTAATAGTTCCTAGGTTCATGGGTTTATCATAGGTTCATACTTGAAAAATCATGAATCATACATGGGTCCATAAAATTTCGACTAAATATTATGCAATAATATTAAATAATACAATAGAAGACTTAATCAGCAATAAAAATCATAATTGAATGAAACTCATAGAGAGTTAAGAAGAACACTAATTTGACCAATTGAAATAGATTCGAGAAATTGAAAACCATAGGGACCCCATGGAGGAATGGACTCTATGAGAAAATACCCACATACCTTGCTAGTCAAAGCCCAAGATTAATGGTGAATTGATGACCTTCGAATGAACCGTAGCTTCTTCTTCTTCTTTAGGTTGAGAGGAAATTTAGGAGAATGAATTTGGTTGTGTTTTGGGGAAATAGGAGAATTGGTTTAAAGTGGGTAGATTTAGGATCTAAAAGCTTTATATATGGCTTAGGGTAGAAGCCAAAATGACATAGTATAGGTTTAAAACATTTAGGAAAAGACCCAAAATTCCTTGAGAAATACTATTGAAACTGGTCTACGGGTAAAACGTACGGACTATAGATATTTCTATGGTCCATACTGGTCAACCGTAGACCAAGTACCGTGACCTTAAAGTTACCCAATTTTTTATGGCACCCTTCTACTGTCCATAGACCCTAACTGTAGAGTAAACTTGAACCTTAATATTTCACTGTGTCTAGATTGCTTCTACAGAAGCCATCTATGAAAAGTAGATCCACTTGATGGACCATCATGGTCAACCCACTACAAGAAAGTGGAGATACAACGACATTTTTTAAATGTTGTATTATGATGTTTAAATGTCACAAATTTGTTTACCGACATTTATTTTACATTTGGATCAGATGTCGTAAATTTTAGTGGCGGGGATTTTTTCGACATTTAGGTAATTGTTGGGAAGAATTTGTGACATTTATTTTGTGACATTTAGGTAAATGTTGAAAAGAATTTGCGTCATGTACTTTGCAACATATATGTAAATGTTGGTAAGATTATTACGACATTTATTTTTTGACATTTATGTGAATGTCGATAAGAAATATATGACGTTTATTTTTGACATTTAGGTGAATGTCAGTATGAGATATATGATATTTATTTTCGACATTTAGGTAAATGCAAGTATGAGATATATGATGTTTATTTTTGACATTTAGGTAAATGTCAGTATGACATTTATATGACATTTATTTTTGACATTTAGGTAAATGTCAGTATGAGATATATGACATTTATTTTTGACATTTACGTAAATGTCGGTATGAAATATATGACATTATTTTTGACATTTAAGTAAATGTCGATGTGAGATATGTGACATTTATTTTTTCGAGATTTATGAAATGTCACTTAAACTTTCTTACACTTAAATTAAATGTTGGTAAATCAAATTTCAAGACACTTACTTGTGACATTTATAAAATGTCACATTGAATTTTCTGACACTTTAGTTAATGTCAACAAATGCTATTATTGAATGTCATAAAATTTGGTGACATTATTTTATATTTTACTAAATATCATATTAATATTCTGATGTTGCTACCAAATTTCTTTAAACATCCCAGAAAAATATATATATAGTTTTTCTCAAGACATATACATACAAACAATCCGTGCATTCAAAACCATCTTCTTCATGATAAGCAAGAAATATTATATAAAGCAAGTATTTTCTAATATTATAATCAAATAACAAAATAGAAATATAATAAGTTTTATGTAGAAGTAAACAATGTCAAAACAAATTATCTTTTCTATCTAACTAAATGTAATAATCTCAACATAAAACCAACTAATTAACTCCTAATTCAACTGAAATTAAAATCTCCAGTAAATTTGCAATAAATCTTTGTGAAATCATCAATCCAAAAGTCGAGCATTTTGAAGTCGATACTTGACCTCAATTTCCTTAAAAAATCTGCACAAGAAATGCACATAAGAAAATCTATAACTATATAATAATAGAAATTAGATCCCCATTAACTAGAACAATTTGGGATATAAAAAATGACTAATTGAATTTTTCAACACAAATATTAAAGAATTGATGCAAATGCAGTAATTATATACATGAAATTTTTCTCCTTTTGAAAGAAAAGAAAGATCTTGTAGTTTTTTTCAAACATATCCACTTCTTTTTATTTGTGCCAACTACGGTAGTTCCAGTCTTCTTGATCATGTTAGCCTGAGAAAAAACATTAAATTGATTATTTTGATACTTCACGAAATACAAAACTTAACATTTCATTGAATACATAAGTTTTTCTAGAAGGAAGATAAAAAAAAAAAAAAAAGGAAGATACATGATTGCTTCAACAAAACAAACATATAGTGCTGGGACAAAAATACAAACTTCTTATAATGCAACTAATAGTGTGATAGCATTAATATGCATTCACATTGTGTATGTTGTGTATTGTAAGAACTCATCTTACAATAAGCTAAAAACTCCAGCACACAGATTATATACCACACAATAAAAAATATAAGACCTTACCAGATTTACATATTTAGTTAATTTATTTCCTTTTCCAGAAGGAAATAGCCCTAAAGGCCAGCTCCCCCAACCCATGAATTAGTCATCATCCATAAATATATGTTCTTTTCTAGAATATAAAGGAGGGAGGGAGAAGGGACCGTAGAAATTAAGATATAATCACTTCATATATATTATTGAAATGTGAAGGAGTAGTCACAAGGTAAAGTAGTAGCGTGAATCACAATCTCCTGCAATTAACTTTAACTCAATGGACCACTTCCAGAAAGAACAAATACAGAAAGAAGAAAAGTAGGAGCACAAAATCCACAAGCATGTGTAATCTCTAGAACTAATCACCTCTTTCAGTCGCATGCAACAAGTTCATAGAACTGAATACATATTCCAGTACATTATTACCAACATCTGCATTGGTACTACATGAGCTTCAAATATACTTGAACTAATCTTAAAAATATATTAGCACACATCAAACAATATAAGACCTCCAGAACAAGGTCTCAAATCTAATGTAAGAAGATCTAGACTACACAAACATATCTATAATCCGTTCCAGCGATAACTTGACAACGACAGATTCAGTAACAACATTTAGAGAGTTCAGTGTCACATTTTCGTTGTTTCACATTATTAATAAATCAATATTCAAAGTGGGTCTATTCAGGCTCGAAAAAATAAACCTGGAAACATCTGAACAAAACTACATCTAGAATTATCTGGTAATAAACAAATACGGAGGAATCATGCTATTTGCTTCGACTAATTTCCTGGACAAGGCAACAAGAGAATCTACAAATTAATTGAAACAAGCTCACTATTTTAGAGAAACAGGACAGATGTGAAGTAGGGTAGGAATGTGCAGGAGGTGCAAACCCATAATCAGCAAAATAATGCCAAAAATGAGGTAATCTCAGATCTTGCACCTTATACTGTGATACAATCTTTTGCGGCTAAATTGAGGCATAATGAGGATTCAAACATCGACTCAAGGCAGAAAAAAAGGAACAAAAATAAGGGTGATCAAGTAAGAACTAAACAACAGAGTATGCAGTCCAGTGACAGGAAAATAATACAACATCACAGATAGACACAACATCACAGATAGACTCAAGACAACATCATTACAAAGAAGAAGAGCCAAATCAGCCGGAAGAACAATGGCAAACTCAAAAAAAGATTAATAACAAAAACAATACAAACAATGAGAAGAGACCTTAGACACCTCAAGAATAGATTATGTTCTAAAATTTTGGTACCCTTATTCCATATTTTTTATCCACAATCCAGATATTGCAGCATGAATTAAAAAAATATTCTTTTTTATAAGGTACATCATGAATTAAGACACTCAGAATAAGAAGTTACATTTTCCCAAAGTAGAGTTGCCAAATAGTTAAGGAACAAGATGGAGTAGCATGAGAATGCCAACTTGCTAATCATAAGGAACTGATAAAGCATGTGAAATAAAAGAACTTTTGGCAGATGGTGTGGAAAAGATGGTGTTTCCACAGAGACTCTGCACTACCCCCTATTATACCTTCTAAGCAAAAGGATCAGACTTCACTAAGGAGAAGCTTGTGGAACGCTTTCTAATTAGGAACCAAGGAAAAAAATAATTAATTGGGTTCAAGGGAAACAATGGATGTTATCTCGTGGTTGTACTTTGGACTAGAAGCTCTCAAATAAATAATAGCTCTACATTTCTTACATCTCAAAGAAACATGGAAGTTGTCTCAGAGATTGGTTTTGATCAGGTAAAAGACAACTAGAAGTACACATAATCTATAATTTTGAGAAATACCGGTGTAGCTAAGTCAAAGAATCAAAAAGAGAGTAGGAAAATGACAACAAAAGTCAATCAAAGAATTGTAATCGACCTTAAGTAAAATTGTATGTACAGCACGGGCAACCATCTGACATCTGCAACTTCGATTTGTAATTGGTTCATAATTTTTGGAAATTCATACAAGGTATTTTGCATTAGAAATGCTTTAGCAACAACTAATATATGCTTCTTGAATATAACAATTGAAGTGGCCAGAGGCAAAGTACTTCACCAAATTGGTACTCTTTAAGGATAAAGCCAACTTTGGTAAGCACATTCTCAGTAACTATTGGTTAGGTTTGCTAACATAGATTAGAATTATATTTAACTATCTCGAGTTAAGCACAGGAATATTAAACAAACTTTACTGAAGCCGCACAAGAAATTCCCAAAAAAGTCACAGTCATACAAGTAAAAATATTATTACTCATAACTTTTATATTGATCTTGTTAAACCAGATCTGCCAAACAGTCCAGGTACATGCAAAAATCATCATGAAGACGAGGCAGCGATTGGGAAAACACAGACAAACAAGTGAAATTCTTGAAAAAGTCTACATCTCTATCCCTTGACCAGGAAGAAAGTGAAATCTTCAATCTCTTTTACTTGATTGTGGTCCTATATAAGGAAATAAGTGGATTTCTCTACCTGGTTTAGACTTTGTACTTATTTTTATGCTCTATTAGTAGTTTAGTACTATAAACTATTTGCACCAGTTATTCAATATTTATTCGTGTGGTGATCTGTTGATTCTGTCATTTTGATTTTTTGGTATGTATAAAATTGAGGAAATTACTTGCGTTCTAGAAGTGCTACTCTAATGATTTTGGATATGTTGAGGCAGTATAATATCATAGTTTCTTTTCCATTTTGTGTCGTGCCTACAGTTTTAATATCGGATACATTTATAGTGTCTCTTTGATAAATTAGATTCTCTTACATCTTTGCCTATGAATTCCAATGTCCTTATGTAGTTTTCCTTCCTTTATCCTTACTATGTTAGTGTTGTGCAGCTGCCTGTATGACGTGGGAGTTGTAAGAGTCAGGAAAGCACTTCATCACTACAATAATAAATGGTTCTGATCTGGTGCCTACATTTTCAACCGATTATATGTTACCAACCCCTATATCCCAAAATCCTCCCTCTATGCCTAATGTACTTGCAAGTATGAACAAAGAAGGAAATACAAAGTCCTCTAAGATCACAAGTATTGGCTCAATGCTCCCATTACCCCTCACCCCTTTAGATAAATGTTTAACTATTGTGGAAGTTGTTGTTGTATTGGATGGAGGGTTGAAGGAGAACATTACTAGCTTGTAGGAAGGGTTATCCAAAGGGGGGTTTCTGCATCATGATGTACATGAGAATTTACACACTGACCTTAAGAAAGACCCTAGAGATTCTGCTACCACTTCTCATTAGACCACACAAGAGAACTAGCACAATCATCTCATCTATCTGGGAAAGGTTTCTGGGCAGGGACACAATAAATAGAATGATCAACAGGGTAATCTTAATAGTTCTCATAACACTCAGAAAAAGAATCAGAAAAAAGAATGTTCATTAGAGAGAATGGGAACAAAACATACAAGACAGTGGGAGCACAAACCAAGGGCAAACTATCAACAACAAATCTCAGGGAAAACTAAGCAAAATGAAGAGAGATGCGATCAAAAGAAGGCAACAACAAGCAGCAGGGACAGAAGAGAATAAGGGGCAAGAGGTACAAGTTCAAGTTGGTCAAAATGAACATAGCAACACCGAAGATACGAATTATGAAATGATATATTCTGAGGATGAGTATGATCAGGACACACAATCTTTGATGCAAGTTTTTCAATTTTGGAGGCTTAATGCATGAAAGAGTTGACTTTTGTCAACATCCGAAGATTCTGATATCGGATCAAGATTCTGTCAGTTCCATCAGCTACGGATGGGTCCTTTTGGTTTAGTGTGATGTTTGGTTTGGGTTTTGAGGCTTCTGTTTGGAATGTGTACGATTAGGCGTTTTTGCTTTTCTCTTTTGCCAGAGTTTGATCTTGGTCAGCTTTCTTGGTAAACGTGCTCTACTGGAATTTCGTCAATGTAGTTAGCTCTATAAAGCAAAGTTTGGTCTAGAATGACCTTTGGTTTGGTTCCAGAGGTAATCGGGATGAGTACATGGCGTTTAGCATTTTTATGGTGAAAACTATAAATAATATGATAAATTAACACAATTTATAATTTCACTATACCAACTGAAAAATAACAACAACAACAACAACTAAATCCACCAACTAAACCACATTATTTATTTATACTTTTTTAAACAACTAAACAACTTTAACTCTAACTAGTTTTGACTTAATTCCAACAACTAAATCACCAACTAAACCACATTATTTATTTGAACTTATTTAAACAATTTTAACTCTAATTAGTTTTAACTTAATTCCAACAACTAAATCCACCAACTAAACCACATTATTTATTTGAACTTATTTAAACAACTAAAAAACTATAACTCTAACTAGTTTTGACTTCATTCCAAAAACTATATCCACCAACTAAACCACATTATTTATTTGAACTTATTTAAACAACTTTAACAATAATTAGTTTTGACTTAATACCAACAACTAAATCCACCAACTAAACCACATTATTTATTTGAACTTATTTAAAAAACTAAAAAACTATAACTCTAACTAATTTTGACTTCATTCCAAAAACTAAATCCACTAACTAAACCACATTATTTATTTGAACTTATTTAAACGACTAAACAACTTTAACGCTAACCAGTTTTAACTTAATTCCAGCAACTAAATCCACCAACAAAACCACATTATTTATTTGAACTTATTTAAACAACTAAACAACTTTAACTCTAACTAGATTTGACTTAATTCCAAAAACTAAATCCACATACTAAACCACATTATTTATTTGAACTTATTTCAACAACTATGGAACTTTCTAACTCTAACTAGTTTTGACTTAATTCCAACAACTAAATCTACCAACTAAAAAATATTATTTATTTGAACTTATTTCAACTAAACAACTTTTTTACTCTAACTAGTTTTGACTTAATTCCAACAACTAAATCCACCAACTAAATCACATTATTTATTTGAACTTTTATAAACGAGTAAACAACTTTAACTCTAACTAGTTTTAACTTAATTCCAACAAATAAATCCACCAACTAAACCCCATTATTTATTTGAACTTATCTTTAACTCTAACTAGTTTTGACTTAATTCCAACAACTAAATCCACCAACTAAACCACATTATTTTAAATAATGAGTCAAACTAGCTAGGGGTTAATTAAACTTCATTTGAACTTATTTCAACAACTAAACAAGTCAAAACTAAATTTAAAGCTAAGTGTCAACAATAGATGGATCAACTAGTGTTGGTACTTATGCTTAACAAACACATTATTCCTAAATTAAAGCATAATATCAACACTAGATGGACACAAATCGATCTTGCAAGAA